>NIPQ01091564.1:0-33989 GCA_002806875.1 Lepidotrigona ventralis hoosana
AACAATAAAAAAAAAAAAAAACGACGATCAAAAGCGAAGGAAGAATTGTTTCGTTCTGAACAAATCTGTGAGTCATAAAATTATTTAGAATGAAATTGAAATAAAAATTGTTTCATAATACGAAATAGTTGGATAATCGTGTCAAAGAAATTGATACGAATTGATTGCCAAATAATAACTTACACACGAAGATAATTTAACTAGCTGTCTTTGAATCTTAATTATGTATTATGTTCTTTTTTTCAAAATTCTAAACTAACTGAATAATTTTTCTACTATCTGTTTCATTTTGTTAATTATTCGGTTTGTGCCATTGTTTTTATTTTCTAGTAAAAAAAAAAAAATGATTTTCTAGGTTTCACATCGATTCCAAAAACTGTCTCAACTGTGCAACTGAATTGATATTTCCTCAACTGATTGCGATTGATTTAAACCTCGGTTTAACTTATGTTTCGCAAAAATCATTTATTCACAGACTCGCACAGGATTTCACAGTGAAATTTGTCGTGCCGACGGTGTTCTGTTGATCACTGCACGCACGTAGAAAACCACGTTACCACGTTACAATGAAACACCTGTTATTATCGTTTTTTTTTCTTTTTTCTCTTTTTTTTTTCGATAAAAACTGCCCTAGTGATGCATGAAACACACCCCACGCGAGATGCCACGAGACGACAAATATGCATTACGTGCTTGCAATTTTTCAATCTTGACAATGGGAGCCCGAACGAACACCTCGCCGGGGGAATTACGATTCGATGGTCATTATGAAATTGCATTGTTGCCGGTGGCTTCGTAAATTCACGTTCAACGACGTGCAACGACTAATTTCGCCGGGGACGTGTAACGGATAGGTTGTAAAACTGATACACGATAAGTTTGAATTTCGCGAATTATGCAGATTATGCGAATTCCTGGCGTTTCGGTAAATTTCGTTTGTTATGGAGATCTCGCGCGGAAACAACGGCACGACAAACGTCGTTTGCAAACGTTGTCGTTGATCCAACCATCCAACTTGATAGTTTAAGTAATGCTTATTTGTCGCTGGAAATTTGACTATGGAATGTAAATTATGTCACCATGTATACGTGTGTGTATGTGTGTTTCGTATGCGAAGTGTGCCTCTATCATGATGACCGGAAATTGATTTTCCAATGGATTTCCTCGAGATTTTTACAATTCTGATAACTAAACTCGAAAATTGAAAAATTGTTCCAATTTTCTTCTTTTTTTTAATTTCTTAAAATTTAGCCATGTAGTTGCTGCTAAAGTAAACTGTGTCAAATATTCTGAACTGTTCCGAGTTTTGAAGTCTGACTGTATGCTTAATTCAACTATATTGAATAAATTGTAAATTCCTTTCGAGAAGCTGCTAGTCCCACGCGTATAAGCGTGTAATAATTTTAATTTTTGCAATCTCGAAGAAAGTCCAACGGATCGGCTACGTCATGCGAATCGTTGTGAACAACAGATCACGATGACAGTTATATTCGCGAGAAATAAAGGGCAACTTACATTTCATTTGGTTCCGTTTGCGCCGGCAGACGATGAAGATCACCACGCACACGATGATCATCACAAGTATAAGGACAACCGCGACAACGATGACGATCAGAAGAAGATTTCCTTCC
Source organism: Lepidotrigona ventralis hoosana (assembly GCA_002806875.1). NCBI lineage: Eukaryota > Metazoa > Arthropoda > Insecta > Hymenoptera > Apidae > Lepidotrigona > Lepidotrigona ventralis. The sequence goes on from NIPQ01091564.1 coordinate 1,632, forward strand.
AAATTATGCCACCACGGTATATGACCTGAAATACGGATCGATTTATTTCGAAGTTTATTATATCTCGCTCCCGACAAATAGAACGAAACAGGCAATTGTTCTTCTTTTGTCTGCTTTTTGATAGAAAAAAGAAAAAAAAAAGAAAAGAAAAATTCTATTTAGAAAACACCGAAAGACTTTTATCGGATATAGAGGGCACGAAAGATTATAGAAGCGTTTGAAAGGAAAATTCTGAAAGCTTTTAAAAGCACCGCGATTGAAGATATTAAAAATATCTAACTCTTGAAAAACACTGGGAAATTTTTCTCTTTTTTTCTTTTTTTTCTTTTTTCGAAATTTTCAAACTCTTCTCTGAAAGTTTCTCTCGAAAGATTCCTCTGCGAAAGATTTGTATACGAGGGATGAGATTTCACGGTATTCCTGATTACGAAACAAAGCAGTTGGCAGAACGGTTGCAATTCAAATCTCGACGACAGCTGTGAAATGTTATAAATACAGAGAGTAAGACGATCCCCCTCGGTCCCGAGGGACCGCTTTTCATATTTCTGCTTAGATTTAATCCGTTTCTCTCGTGCTCTATAATATTTTACTAGAAGCTACTTTTATTACGGGAGTTTTATGCGCTTATACGGGGGTGCTCCGTTTTAATCAACCCGATGAAATATTTTTAATTTAAAGCAACACTCGTAAAACTTGTTTCCGCCCCTTGGAAAAAGGAAACAACGTAATCCGCATCATATTTCAATCCCTCCTTTCTTTGCCTAGGCTTCGCGATTTTTACATCGACAAAGTGATTTCATCGTGAATGGTGAACCAACTGTTCCATTTAACGAATTTTTTTATAAAAACAGGACTTACAACCTCGAGTCGAAGTGAAGGGAATGCAGTAGTTCAGAAGCTTGAAAATTTTCAACATTCGGCAGAATTTCTAGCCGTTTCTTAATTCAAAAGTACGGTATTTTGTAATAAATAATATAATATATCTAACGTCTAATGTTTAATTTCGTAATATAATGTTACATGGGAACTTACTTGGATATCCGTGGTGAGCTAGGGAAAAGAGAAACGAAAGGCGTGAAATCAAAAGAGATATTACTAAACACCATTGTACAATTAAACTTGCGTAGATGTTACGATAAGCGAAGATAATTTGTAATACTCGTTCGTGACTACGAGTCAACGCATACATTTCATTTTTATTCGTCTCGGTTATTTTCTGTTAACAGTGCCAGTCGTATCTCGTCGATATGCTAAATCACAAGGCGCAACGAAGCTATTTCTATGAAAATTTTAATAACTGCCCCGTAAAATGTTTACGGCCGATTCGTTCATATCCCCCGGGGGTGAAGTTGAATTCCACCTCGAAGGAATGATATAGCCATTTAAAAGTCGGCGGATAAAACGTCCCGCTGGAAGAAATTTTGAATTATTCTAGCTGTAATAGAGTTTTTTTGCTCATTCCCTCGTACCTTTAACGACGATCATCACCGATACTATTTGCATGTAAGATTAAAATACTAATCGCGGGAAACATAGTAGAGGCAACGAACTATTTATAACTGCATCTATTCATTTCATTGTTCATCAAACATGCAAGAAACTTAAATTCTTGCAAAACGAGAACTTAATACATGCTAATCGAGCAGAGCCTCTAGCTTCTTATTCTTATTCCCTTTCGAGCCTTTCGCAATTCAGTTCCAATGCATTCCAACCTCGTAGCAGTCATTTTAAGATTTAACTTCACTTATATTTTAATGCTCTTATGTTCGTTTGAGCTAAACCCCCGAGTCTACTTGAAATACATTCATCCTTATGAATCTTTAACCTTCTTGTTAAGTGACTAATGACCCTGTCGTTGGAAATTTATGTTTGTCGTGATAAAAGTGTCGCAACAAAGGCGTAACTTTTCTGTATTTAATACAGAAATGTACTTTCCTCTGTTTGGAAAAAGGATCCACGAGGTTGATCAATAACACGGAAAATAATTATTGCCGCTTTGATCACGGTTTTTTTTCTTCTTTTTAACTAAACGAGGAATGCAAATCAAGAGAGCGAACGCGATTAGCTTGGAATAAATTAGACCTCGGAATTTAAGGGATATTCAAGGGGAATCTAATTTATGAACTGCAGGTCGAAATGTTCGTGTTGCAGCATCAGACATGGAAAAATGGTGTTTCGCCTCGGGTTCACGAGAAGTATCGTGAGAAGTAAAAGTTTGGTTAATTGGAAGTGCTTCGAGCGCGATAAATAGCTTCGTTTTAATATTGTTTTAATGATTGTTTCCAACAATCGGAGATTACGCATTGGCTAGAAGTTTACGTGGATTTGTTTCACCCGCGGATGTTCATTAAATGTTGAATTTTATTTCAACGTGACAGATGTAGAATTACTTCAATATGGAAGAAAAAAAAATAGAATAGAAGTAGAATTATTTCAACACAGTAAGCAGAGAATCAATAATTTAAGAAATAGCAAAATAAAATAAGAGACGCAATTATTTCTATTTCGACAGTGACAAATCTTTAGATAATTATGATATGATTATTCACCAACTAGACGAATTATTTTAATTTCGTGCGTGTCAACCGTACATTACTTTACTTCAGGATATTAAAATAAGGTTTTAATCCCTGGAAGATTTTCGCAAAAAATGTAAAGTGTCTGCCTATGAATATTTAGCAACGCTGACAAGAAAGCAATCTCGCTTTTGTAACTTTGCAATGCACTTTAACCTCCGGAATACGAAAACGCTGTAAGTTGAGCAGAGAGTGGTTTANTAAAATATTTTCCTATATATATATATATATATATATATATATATATATATATATATATATATATATATTGGAAAAGAATTATTTTTAAATTCTCATCATCTCATCGTCTTTTCTGTGTCTGAAAAATTTTTTAAAACATTTTTTAAAATTACGCGGTCGATTGATTCGTGAATCAGTTTGTTAAAGGTGTGGTTAATCCTGAGGTTCCTGTCGGAGATTCGATAATACCAAGAATTTTCACTAAAAGTTTATCGAAATTGTCGTTTGAATTGATGAGAAACGCGATCGACAAGGACAGAGGTTTTGTAACCTAAGAGGTTTAAACGAGAGATAAATAAACGAAGTACTTGGCCGGTATATTTTCAAATGGTCAGAGGGATGCTCCACGACTTTCTTAATCTCGCGCTTTCAGATGCTTGTCGGTCTCCGGGGGCATTTCTCTTTGCAAACGAATTACAGCCAGACGATATAATAGGAGAGCCACGATGGGAATGTTGATATCCACGAGAGGGAAAAATGACTGTGCGGGAGGAATTCGTTGCCCGTAAAAATTCGCGGCGGTTTCGAGTGGAATCTCGTTTCGTAATTAAATCGCGATGTTTTCAAAACCGTGCGCCATCACCGCGTACCAGCCGGATCCTCGTCATTAAAAGACTCTGTTATTTCAATTAAAAAGCGGCCATTGAGAACCGCTCGTATGTAATCGAGGGATGAAAAATTCTTCAGAAAATATTTTTTAATTGACTCGCGTGCAAGATTTTTCATTATACGAGCTAGACGGAAGTTTGTCTGTTTTTTTCTTCCTTTTTTTTTCGACAAATTTCGAACGCTCGAGTGAAAAGACTTTTCGAAACGAAGTTGATCAACTTTGCTCTTCAGGACAACGAATCCATTAAAAATTTGACCATACCAGATAACTGTTTCATATCATTGTTAGTAACATTTTTCTTTCCTTATTCACAGCATAAGGCGACAAGCAAATTTTTACGTATTTTTCTAAAATGTAATTGAAACACCATGTTATTGAAATACTGTCACGTTTCATTTAATCAAGTTTATCCACGTTTAGGTATCTTTAATGCCTGTTAGTTGTTTGCAACGAACTTCTATAGTACCGTTCAATTTACCGAAGCAGAACAAAGAAAGGATATTAATACGTACCTGCTACATCGCGATCGCAAGGATTCGAGTGGCCGATCGAATTGTTAGCAACGCAAACGTACGTCCGGAAATTGGTTACCGACGTATCGAGGCGGATGTAGCTTTTCCCATTGCGCGTCTCGGCGATCTGCTCCAGCGTGTCATTGTCACTCTTCAACGACCAAACGAAATCGGTCTCCTTCGGATTGGCCGTTGCCGAGCACACGACGTAATCCTCTCCGTCTATTCGTTCCCTTTCCACGTGACATTCTGGCTTAACTGCACAGGAAGAAAGCCGCATTAACTTACTTCGAATCGGTTTTGCTCGAAATACATCCGCGTCACGATGGCGCGTATTAATTGCTCATTTTAATCATTGTTTTGCGCTGATGATTTGACTGGGCGCTAGTAATAGCAATTAGAAAGGTTTTTCCTCTTTTGATGTTGGAGTGAATAATTTATAACTTTCCATAAAACTCGTGTATTATTTTTAAATTCAAATTTCCCTTGCTTCAAGTTTATTTCTCTCAAGGAAATTTTCAGATTCTTCGGAATTTCCGATACTAGCAATTTTTAATACTAGAATAATGAAAACTCGTTGTATTCTTTCTATTCATACAGATGGACTTACTATCTTTTTTTTATATGAATTTTACATACTGATTTACATTCTGATTTCAACGCTAAAACCACCAGGATAACTAGAATGAGTGTTTTCTAATCTCTCTGAGAAATTTTATTTCTTATCCCAATTTAAATAATTTTCATAATCATTCTTTTGGCAAGTTAGTTATGGAAACAATTGAAATTGGAAATCTCAAGACGTGAGACTAGAAATCAAATCCACCAGGAGTTAGAAATCGACGAAGTGACGAAGCGTGCAATTGCGTGAAATATTTCACAAACGATCGGAAATTACGTTCCTCAAACGAATTTGACCCGAGTTTCTGCTATTTCTCTTTTCACCGAAACGTGAACAATTTTTGTAAGTTATATTCATTGGAAGAGAAAGCAAAAAGAAATTTATAGCGCGTTTCGAAAACGTGTCGAGTTGGTCGACTCGAATTGTCGGGAAGTGGAGTTGGGCCAGCCGTTTCAGTTAGTCGATAATTTGCCAATTCATCATATCTAACTAAACACATCTAAATCTAATTAAATTGTATCTTAAAGCTACGCTTCCTCTGCTCCAACTACTACAGTTTCTACTTCCTCTCTACCTCAAACTACAGCCCACTTAAGCGTCTGCAGTCGGTGCTGGAAGGAGGACGCTTGAATGGGAAGGTATATTCTGCGAATTATGCTCAAATATCGGTATATCAGGTGTCACTCGTTTTTCTGCCGCGCGAAGTGTCAAATTTCAAATTTCACACGTCGTGAGCGAGACGAGTCCCAATTCTAAGAATTAGCGCTGCGACAAAGAACGAAGCGTACCAAATCGAAAAATAAAGAGAGGGAACGAAGTAGAGAAATATTTGATGGGGAAAGTCTGTACTACCAGCCCCTTTTTCGGAAACACTCAAACATTTGAGAGTACAAATCTTTCTCAATATTTGAACGTCACTCGAGATGACTTGGGAGCTCGCCCCGCCTCCGGATGTTTCTTCACTTACATTGAACATTCATGATCATGGAAATGTTACGGCTTCCGTGGCGATTCGACGCCTCGCAGTAGTACGTCCCGTTGCTGCGTCGAGGCACTGCTATCTTCAGGTCGAGAACACGACCATAGATGATGGTGTCCGAGCGGGAACCTTCGCGAAACCAACGATACGTTGGCTCCGGTTGCGCTCTCGCGTTGCAGGTCACCGTTTCCGGTATCGTGTCCACCGTCACGTTTATCATTTTCTTTGATATCGTCATGTTCTCTGGCGGAACTGCAGCCATGGAAAGAGAGAAAGAGAGAGGAAACAAAAGAGATAACAATAAATTCGTATGTACCTGAGTTGTGCGAGGCGACTATTCGGACGCGATCGTTGAATGTTGAACTGGAAGCTAGATTTTTCATTCATAGGATCCCCTTGCAAAAGTATCATTCGATCTTGTGAAATTTCTATTAATCGATACATTCAGGATGTATACTGCATGAAAACGTAGATATCGGAAGCTATCGAACTAATTCAAGTCAGTAGAGTTTGCAAACTTTTTGCAAAGTGTTAAAATCGCCAGTCGTACAAATTCTCATGATGAAGGGGTTTCAATTTAACGCTAGAACTAAACCACAGTGGTCAATTTGCAATTTCTCAGAATATAATTCTGCACATTTGCTGTTTATTCTCTAATTTCCTCGATAAAATGTTCACGCCTTCAGTCGTCGGTAGTTCTAACGTTAACACGATCCTCTTAGCTTCAGTTCGAGCCTAATCTCAATTTCCGTTCAGATATATTTCCAAAATTCTGCCGATAAGGTGGCCACTGACATTAAACAAAAATAACTTCTACAAACACATGTTTCTCCCAATTTTTTTATCATTTTATTTATACAATTAATTGATTTTGTTCAGTGTCAAAGACACTGCGTGAAAAAAAAAAAAGAAAAGAAATAAAGATTGAGACAAGTTATGACTTTTTTCAAACCCTTCAGTTTTTTTCAGTGGCAACCCGCATACAATTGCGTACACTATCTACACTCTAACATTCACGATGAACTCACATTCGACGTTGAACTGCGTGCTGCTCTTCACCCCGGGGCCGATGGTGTTGCTGCTGCTCTCGCAGGTGAATCTGACATTGTCCTCGACACGATTGAGCTGGCCGCTTGGCCAGGCAGTTAGGTTCCACACCAGTGTCGACTGGATGCTTTCGAAGTCGTTTGTTCGCGGATCAGGCGGATGATAAACGTTCGACAGGTAGTATCGGTTCGTTTTCGCGAAGTTCATCGGCACGCCGTCCTTCAGCCACGAGATATTGCACATCGGGGCGCACTCCACCCAGCACATCAAGCTAACGTTCGGCGCGTTGTACACGAAGCCGTTGTAAGGCAGAAGCTTCTTGATGAACGCTGGCGCCGCTATTGACAAACGAAGAACAAGTTGAACCAGTCCTCGAAACAGACCGGAACCGGGCCATTGTTATACCGAACGGGGATCGAACGAGTGAGATACGATCGCGGGAAATTTTCTGTCCCGAGTTTGCAGACGATGGCAACATTTCGATTTAAACGAAACTGACGCAACTGAACTGTAATCTCGAAGGAAGAAAAAGGGGAGAGATTCGTGCGTGAGTTTCGATCTTGTCGAGTTTCTTCGAAATGATTGAATGAAATTGTAATTGTAAGTGTTTGAGACGTAAAAAAGTGACGACACACGGTGAAATATTCTGATAATTTTCTGGACGAATTATTTCGAATTTATCAGACGAATAGGTTGCGTAATCTATATTGCAATTAAAAAAAAAAAAAAAAAAGGAAGAGTTGACGAAAGTTCTCTGAAACTCAGCGAAATGTTATAACATTACTATCGTTTCGCTGTTTTCATATGAAATACGCATTAAATAAAGCCTCCATTATGTCCCGGAAATATTATGCAAAACGCGCTGGCAAATACAACGCAATGCATGTTGCTGGCGTACGTGTACAAATTAAATATAAAGAGAAAAAAAGAACAAGAGAAACGGAAACGAGGAACAAGAGAAAGTAGAGGGAAGAAAGGCAAGTTTACACACTTCTTAAGATACGGAACGTTAATTCAGACATAGCACGGAACCGACATCACTTTGCCTTTTTACGTTATGTAAGTTCATTTTTTTCTTTTTTTTTTTTTTCGTTCTGCAAGAATAACGCGTTACGTTTCATTTATATCATTATACGGTTCTTTCTAAACGTTGCGAGCTTTTTATTTCTTCTCTCTCTTGTACAAGACTTTTTCCGTTTAAAAAATAATTTTCGAATCATCAAAAAATTTGTGTGACTTTTACTAATTAATGAACAAATAGATTTTTGAGCAAACAGTGGAATTAAAACCTCTGGGAAAGGCAGAATGCGACAGAGTGAGCGAGAGTTGAATTTAAGTAGAAACAGTCAGCCTAGTGTCAGACATATGCGTATATCAGGCATATTCTTTTTGACATGCAAATTTTAGAAAAACTGCTTACGAAACTATATAAAAATTTATGATCCTTACATAATTGTATACCTTGTGCTTAATTCACAACCGTCAATTACAAGTTAAAAGTACGGAAAAGTATTAAAATTTTCGAAAGACGAAATTAACTGACTTCCTTGCATCTTTAGTGGAATTGACAACGATTTCTACAGAGACATGTAAAATTAAAAAATGCATAAATAATATTTGTGCATAAAATATATATTTTTCAAATTCTCAATTGCATACTTTAATAGATCAAATTAATCGAAAATATACAGTGTGTGAAATTCAACGAAATTTGTTAAACGATTTGTTTCAGAAATTCTTTTTCTTTTCCTTTAGAAATTTTAATTGCCTCAGTAAATTTGAGAAAATCCCTATTCTTAATATATTCGTGGACATTTAAAAGATTATTTTAATAGATTTGAACTAGTGGAAAATATACAGAAGATGTACATGAAATTCAACAAAATTTGTTTCAAAAATTCAGATATTTTTACAAATTCAAAAAAATCCTCGTTCTTAACATTCATGACGAAAATTTAAAAGAAGCCTCGATGCTTGATTTTTATTCCATGAAATACGAAGGAAGGGAAATCTAGAGAAATCTCTAGATGGTGACGTGATTCACCACATTTCCGAAATTCTGCAAGATTTAATGGCTTCCTACCTCGGAACGAACGCCACGGGAAAGACGGACGACAGATTTATTTGATGGTGGATTAGAAAGTTTTTCGAGTAACTTTACAACTCACCAGACACGTCGATGAACGTGGTAGCCGGGTCGCCGTCGCCGGCTTCGTTGTAAGCCAGACAAGTGAAGTTCGCCTCGGTTTCCAAATTAACCGACTCGATGGTTAGGGTCGCGTTGTTTTCATCTGGCAGCCTGTGAAGGCCTCGCAACCATTTGAAGCCAACTACTTTCGGACGTCCTGGATCCAGTACGCAGCACGTGATCGTTAATGGTCGTTTCTTTATTACCTGCTTCGGTTCGTACGAGATCGAGGCTGGCCCAGGCTTGTCTATCGCATAACAAGATACAACATTTAGTTACAATGAAAATTCTCACTATTTCTAAATTTCTTTTTCGGATCGATTTTAGTCTCAATGTGTGTACCTTATTGGACGTAGAAATGATTTTTTTTTCTTTGCTAGAATAATTTACGTAGTTTCAGCTTTTAAGATTATGGGTAGATTGTAAATGGTACGAAAAGGTTTAGATTAGGTTCGCAGTGTCCGCTGTTACGTCCTCAAAAACTGAAGAACGAATGAATTTTTATTAGAGATGTACATCGCTCTTCAAATTTCTTAAGAAAAGAGAAAAAAAAATACACTAATTGTAAGAAAGAAGAATTCACTTAACCATCGAATCTTTTAAAAAATAAGGTATTAATCTATTCAAGCGGAGATAATTAGAGGAAAAACAAAAAAAAAAGATAGAAAATTGTAAAATCTATGTAAAAGTACTGTGCTTCGAATATTTCGTCCGTCTGATCAAAATTCTCACTATTCTAAATTTCTTTTTCGGATCGATTTTAGTCTCAATGTGTGTACCTTATTGGACGTAGAAATGATTTTTTTTTCTTTGCTAGAATAATTTACGTAGTTTCAGCTTTTAAGATTATGGGTAGATTGTAAATGGTACGAAAAGGTTTAGATTAGGTTCGCAGTGTCCGCTGTTACGTCCTCAAAAACTGAAGAACGAATGAATTTTTATTAGAGATGTACATCGCTCTTCAAATTTCTTAAGAAAAGAGAAAAAAAAATACACTAATTGTAAGAAAGAAGAATTCACTTAACCATCGAATCTTTTAAAAAATAAGGTATTAATCTATTCAAGCGGAGATAATTAGAGGAAAAAACAAAAAAAAAAGATAGAAAATTGTAAAATCTATGTAAAAGTACTGTGCTTCGAATATTTCGTCCGTCTGATCAAAATTCTCACTATTCTAAATTTCTTTTTCGGATCGATTTTAGTCTCAATGTGTACCTTATTGGACGTAGAAATGATTTTTTTTTCTTTGCTAGAATAATTTACGTAGTTTCAGCTTTTAAGATTATGGGTAGATTGTAAATGGTACGAAAAGGTTTAGATTAGGTTCGCAGTGTCTTGTGTACCTTATTGGACGTAGAAATGATTTTTTTTTCTTTGCTAGAATAATTTACGTAGTTTCAGCTTTTAAGATTATGGGTAGATTGTAAATGGTACGAAAAGGTTTAGATTAGGTTCGCAGTGTCCGCTGTTACGTCCTCAAAAACTGAAGAACGAATGAATTTTTATTAGAGATGTACATCGCTCTTCAAATTTCTTAAGAAAAGAGAAAAAAAAATACACTAATTGTAAGAAAGAAGAATTCACTTAACCATCGAATCTTTTAAAAAATAAGGTATGAACGAATGAATTTTTATTAGAGATGTACATCGCTCTTCAAATTTCTTAAGAAAAGAGAAAAAAAAATACACTAATTGTAAGAAAGAAGAATTCACTTAACCATCGAATCTTTTAAAAAATAAGGTAATAATCGTAAAAAAAAGAAAAATTGCAGAATCAATTGCAATTATAATTCTTAAGTCGCAACTCGCTCGACATCCACGGGAGAGCATTTCTCTCTTTGCTCTTTGTCGGGCAAATAAATCTCGGCTGCGATACGAAAAGCGGAGGACAAATTCGCGCAACAGCAGGCGGAGGCTTGACGGCTCGGATTCGTCTGAAACGAACGGGCAAATGGATCGGATCGGATCGGGGGAATTAAAAATTAAAAGGGGGGCGGGCTCACAATGGACCATGACAGGTGCACTCGGTGAAAGTGGTCCCCAGCCAGCGTCGTTTCTACCCTCGCAAGAGTAGTTGCCGTGAAAGGAACGACCCACCGCTTCCAGCAGCAGCTTGCTCGGATCGATATCGCAGAAAATTAAAGATTCCTCGGTGGTCGTGGTGGTCGCGCTGCTGTTCCTCGTGCAATCCGGAAGTTCTTTCAGCAGGTCCCCGTCCAGGTACCATCGGACGGCGGTCAGGCTTGCCGGATTTCCAGTAACAACCTCGCAGGTCAGCGAGACGTTTTGCCGGTCTGCCTCGTTCACCGGTGTTTCCGGCTCCATTATCACCTTCACCACCGGCTTGTCTGCGAGCAAATGACAGTCGCTCGTCATCGATTGCCACGAAAAGTATTGTCTCGCGAATATAATTGGCAAATTTAATTGACGAACTCTGCAGACGTTGTTGTATTCTATTAGATCGGAGATAATTAGAGGAAAAGGAAAAACAAAAAAAAAAAGATAGAAAATTGTAAAATCTATGTAAAAGTACTGTGCTTCGAATATTTCGTCCGTCTGATCACTAAAATTTTACTATCGTGGTTTATTATATAAAGTTTCAAGTTCCATTCGTTGCAGTTTCCCCGGCAATCATAGAAAGCGCTTATACGACAATTCATACGAGTTAATCGATCCCGAATAAACAAATGAAAGGAAAAAAGAAAGAAGAGAGAGAGAGAGAGAGAGAGAGAGAGATTGAACGATCGAAGGAAAAGACGGAAAACGATGGAAAGAAAGAAGCAGAGTCGGAGGAGACTTATGTATTTTTTACAAGCCCCGGGGCACAAAGATTTACGTCCACGAGCGAATCTATTCAAAATGAAGCGTATATATATTGTACCGAGAGCCACCGGAGAACCGACCCGTTTATGCTACATCCGACTGGATAAACAGTAAAACGAGACAACCAGGGTTCAAGAGTGCACCTGAAAGAAAACTTTCGCCGACGATCCAATCAGCAGATTGGCTGAAACAATTTCTCTCTCTCTCTCTTCTTTACCTTCGCCAAGGTAATCAAGATTTCAGCAAGTTCAAAACAAAAGAATCCGAAGAGAGTTGCCGGAACAAGACGGAAACAACAAGGTGTACGCGGCGAACGAGGGAAGAGGACTCGGCCGAAAGTAATTCCCCGCGTTCGAATTCACGGATCGTTTGCTCGAGATACAACGCCCTTGAGCGGCGTTTCAGGCCGCAATTAGAATTTCATTGTATCGCGGCGAAGTTTACGCGACGCGTTAATCAGCAATGGCTGACCCAACAACCCTGGCGTCCACGCGGGACAGTAGCTCGTTTAATCCTTTCGACCAGTTTCTTTCCACTTTCTTACCTCGATCGATATTTATTTATTTTTTCGCTTTTGAATTTAATTCCAAGATGTTTGGTGGCGGAGGTTTGAAGGTGGGAAGCCGGGGGGATTTTGATTTAGAAAGTTGCGATGCGCGCGGGTTCGCGAAAGTTCGCTTTTTACGAGAAAGTTACGCGTAATTGGTTTCTTAAGCAGCGAGAGGTTTTAGTGCAGGTATAACGCTTGGAAACTACACACGTGGGAGGATCTTAAGAAGAGAAAGAAGCCTCGCTGAACATTTGCTGCATGTGGGAACAAGTTTAGTTGAAATAAGAAGAAAAAAAAGAAGAAAAAAAAAGAGAGAAACATACATTTGGAGAATATACTCGAATCACTTTGTTTACTACGCTTCGTTCGTAGCAAGAAGAAAGGAAAAAGAGAAAGGAAATAAAAATAAAAATGGATAAGAAAAATACATTTGGAGAATACGCTTGAATACGCTTTGTATACGCTGTTCGTAGTGAAAGGATTAAAATAAAGTGGCACGGGATGGCAGCCATGTTTCCCCCAATACTTCCCTTGTTCCTTTCAGATTTATGCCCCCACACTTTTTCCAACAAGTCCGCCATACTATATGCAGCTGACAGAAATGTAGAGCTATAAGCGTCACACACAACACCGACACCGCTAGTTTAGATACCTTGAATTATTTGAACACTTTCTCGCTTTCGTGACTTTTGCCGAACCGAAGCCGCTTCATCCTGCGGCCTTTAGATATTTCACGCTATCGGGACACACTTTGGTCGGATTCGAAACTCTGGGGATGGCTGGCGTTGTTCTGTCTCGATGGTTACCAGTGGAAAGAGGCAGAGTTTGAACCGACGTAACAATATTTATATGTAAAGGGAAGTTTACGTCGTGTATTTCGCCCGACGGTTTAACAGACGTTTAAAGTTTCTTAATTTCTGCTGCTTTGTACCGGTTTCAACCGGTCGCCGGTTCATTTTTCAAAGACAGAGGCACAACTCGATGATAAAACTTTGGAATAATGTAGTTACGAAGTTTCAGACTTTGCAACGATGGTGATTGCAGAATTTTCTCCCTCGAAATCGAATCAAAATTTCATCTTTCGTTTCCGTCCCTTCGAACTTAACGAATAATAATATAATTATTTGTCGTTGTAATTCATTTGCGATTAAGGCTGTGCCTGGGATTGATTTAGAAAGGATTTAAAGGGAAATTCCTCGTTGCCTCGAGGAATTTACATTTCCAGTTTAAGGAATTTATCTAACTGCGAGTTTGTTGCAATCAATTTTCGCTAAAAGTAATTTTCAAAGATCGATAGCACGACATTCAATTTATATAAAAATTTACATTATCTTGAGAAATTTATATATTTTCAATTTATATATCTTCTAATTAGAGTTTATTGCGACTCAAAATGGAAAAAATTTATATTTTCTTGGAGAATTTATATTTTTAATTTGAGGAATTTGTCTGACTAGTTTGTCTGACTAGAATTTATCGTGACTAATTTTCGCTCAAAATGGAAATTATTTGAAAGTAATTTAAAAGATTAATAGTACGACATTCGATTTAAATGGAGATCAAATATTTATATTTTCTTAAAGAATTTATATTTTCAATTTGAGGAATTTGTCTGACTATAATTTATCGCGACTAATTTTCGCTCAAAATGGAAATTATTTGAAAGTAATTTTAAAAGGTTAATAGTACGACATTCAATTTAAATGGAGATCAAATTTATATTTTCTTAAAGAATTTATATTTTCAATTTCAGAAATTTGTCTGTCTAGAATTTATCGCGACTAATTTTCGCTCAAAATGGAAATTATTTGAAAGTAATTTTAAAAGGTTAATAGTACGACATTCAATTTAAATGGAGATCAAATTTATATTTTCTTAAAGAATTTATATTTTCAATTTCAGAAATTTGTCTGTCTAGAATTTATCGCGATTAATTTTCACTCAAAATGAAGGTACTTGAAGGTAGTTTTAAAATTAATGGTACGAAATTCAATTTAAATATAGATTTTCAATTTAAATCTATATTTAATAAAATATTTAATAAATAATTTTATAAATAAATATTTAATAAATAATTAAATGAAATATAGATATTCAATTTAAATCTATATTTTCTGAAAGAATTTATATTTTCAATTTTAGGAATTTGTCTGACTAGAATTTTCGCTCAAAATGGACTTGAAATTAATTTTTAAAAGATTAATACAAAGCTCAATTTAAGTTCAATCAAATTTACCTCTATTATTTTCAATCTCCTATTATTACTTTCAATTTGAAAAGTTCACTTAATACTCGTTAACAGATATTAATTTCTTTCTCTTTTTTCTTGCGAGGCTGGTACTTGAATCGACTTTCTCCTCGCGATTGAATCAGTATGATAAATGAACCGGTTCTCTCGATTTCGCATAGAGAAACCCAAAATTCTAAATGGTCACGCCGAGCCGATACCTAAATCTTCCGATAGGAGCTCGTTTTTAAAATTCGTACGCTCAGCGAGAATCGGCTCGTTTGATCGCGATCGAAATCATTCATTTTAATGGATCAACTCATCCGCCTCACGCACAGGCGGATGAGTTTCCCTACAACCCTAATATCTGAAACTGCTACCACCCCCGAGATTCGATTCCATTCGAATTGATAAATGCGATTATCATCGAGTATATTCAATTTCGGAATTCAACAATGGAGAGGGAAGATAGCAGGATAGGTGCGTAAAAAGATGGCCGTAGCGAGAAAGTATTTAGTAAGATTTTTGAAAAGATTTTTAGAAAAAGTAGAAAAAATAGATTTTTAATAAAAGTAAATAGTATTAAAGTAAAATAGTAATATAAATAGTAGTAATAGTAATATGTATTTTAATAAAAGTAAATAGATTTTAGAAAAAGTAAATAGATTATTAAATAAAATATTCAAGTATATTCGAATATATTTATATTCGAAAGAGTATATATATATATATATATATATATATATATATATATATAGAGTATATGAGAAATATTCAAGTATATGCGAATATGTATTCCTTTCCCCTTCGAATGAAATATCTCTCTCGAGTTTTATTCATCCTTCTTCGATCCTGGTCACAACTTTCACTTTCGAGATTATCCGAGAGTTCTGGTATTAAATTATTAAGGGAGGTATAAATGAAAATGATCGAAATTCGAAATTTCAAAGGTCATTCAGATGAACGTGAATCATACCTTCTCATAGTTCTAGCGTATTGAATATCACACTTGCTCACGAATTCAAGTACTTATGCTTCTGTCCACTTTTCGCGACAAAAATCGATTTTTATTTTTCTTTTTTTTCTTTTTTTTGGTAGCAAAAGTAATCGTTTGACAAAACAATTTGATCTTTACTTTCAATTTCGGTAATTTCGTAATTGTAACGACCGCAGAGAGAGAGAGAGAGAGAGAGAGAGAGATAGAGAGATCAGTTTCGGTAACGAAATTAGTCATAAAACTGATTAACACCATCGCGCTCGATTGTTGGAATCAGCGGGTCCGATTTGACGATTCGGTGAACCGTGTAATTGCTCGATCGTCGACTAATTAAGATACTCGGTTCATTATTCACACAGAGTGCTCGGGATTTCGGCTTTCATTTACCTCGTTGAATAAGTGACGATAATCGTTGATTAACTTTACATCTTCGAGTATTTCGCTTCGCTTCACTGGCTTTAAAAAAACAATCGTTGTTTCTCGGCTTTTTTTTTTAAATGAACGTTTGTAAAAATCGTCGTAACATATACATAAATCGTCATATACATATATATATATAAATTTTCGTCGCGCGATAATATCGAACAAATTGCGTTCGGCTATCCTTTTTACTCGCGTTGATTTACACCGCGAGGAATAAATAATTGCCAAACGATTTATCGTTGGTTCGAGCTGGCCAGAAGGAAATTAGTCCTTGTAATGAAGATAAGTGCAAAATGCATGGCCACGCCGAGAACGACAAAATGGCCGGGCGAATCGATATAACACGGCCGGGATATTTCTTCTTCTCTCTTACGCGTTTTTCTCTCCCCTCTCGTTGTCGTTCGCGCCGTTCGTGTCGTTTTATAAAATCGGCGAAATTATTTGTCGATAAGCGTTCTTTCGTTCGATTCGCCCGCGATTTATTTGCGACCTGAAAATTTATCGAATAACTAGCAGCGTCTACAATGGCGAAACGTATGCTATACATATTTGAGAATTCGGATTTCAGTCAACGCTTTCACGGTTCGAAGACTCGTTGTTTCGTCTTTAGTACTATTGTACTTCTTTCTTTTAGCTTCATCACAGATCGAGAACTTGTTCTTTCGTTTTTTGGAAATTGTCGAAGATCCTTGCATCGTTTCGTTAGAAGAAGACTCATCGTTTGATTAGTCGACGAGTATACCGAGTCGTACAATCGTAATTGAATGATTTGATTTCTGTAGAATTAATAAAATGGAAGCGCTACTCGCGTATTACACGATCAATTGTATAATTGTGCCATTGTAAAGTTAATTCGATGCTTCTACCTTCTAAGAGATACTTTTGAAATTGTAATTACGCCAATTACGACGTCAACGAAATTATTCCCAACTCGAATATACAACCGTAAAAGAAACTCGATAAGCAATTTCGTGTTTCACGGAACGATAGCGTGGCGTGTACAAAAAACAAAATTTGCAAAGGGAATGCTGGACAGATTATGTTTGGAAAAAAAAAAGGCAGGCATTACGTATGTTCTGGCATTGGTTTTAAAGCGGCGCTCACGAGAATTTATGGACGCATAAATATCGTTTACCGGAATAAAACACGATAAATTGTCGTAATACGAAACGGAACGGAACTGTTTCTCCAGGTATTCTTTCTTCCTCCATCGATAATGTTAATTTTATTTTCTCACGGGAATATTCCTCCCTGGATTATTAAAAACAGAGATACTTCGATAGTGTTACGTGGTATTACAAACACGAATGAATTTGATTGGTGAGAAGAGAAAAAAAAATGGATATCTGAAGTTCAATTGTACTTGAATTTAATTTAATTCTAATAATAATTCGCCAGTCGTTAAGCTAAGATAGCGTTCAATCTCGATATTTCCAATACTTACATAGCACGGAGACCTGAACGATGTCCTCTGAATTTGATGAACCAACGTTATTGTCTAATACACACTTGTAAGAGCCCATGTCGCTGGGCGTCGAATTTTTCACGGTGAGAGCCGTTTGTTCCGTGACACCACCTTCGTAGTGGTCGTCGATTAGAACTAATTCTTTGTCGTCTCGATACCTGCAAACAAGCAAACGAAACGTATTTCGTGAAAACCAGTAGTAAATTTTATTTGAAACTCATATCATTCCCTCTCGTACATTCCTTTATATCGTGTTTGCACGTTCTCCCTCTTTCAAATTCTAGAAAAAAAAAGAACGCATACACACACAAATTTGCCAATAACTCCAAAATACGAACACAATAAAATTAAATATATGAAAAAAGAAAAAAGTGAAGATTCCAATTGAAATTCAATTCTACAGATACCGAATATTCTTCAACTTCGCCGACAATGAAACCACATCGAAGATCAGAACTTTCGTTTGGAAAGCAATTTTAATTCGCAATCGCAAACTAACACCGACATGCGCGAACGTTCCCTTTTATCGTGTTCAAATGTGACAGTTTCATGATTTTTTAAATATCCAACACTGCTCACGCAGTAACGTTGGCGGAATAATACACGATGAAAATGTCCCATAAAAATCGTGACGAAGATAATTCTTTCTCTCTCTCTTTTTTTTTGTCGTGGCAACAATTCGTACATTGTTAACGAGTAATTTCTACCGATGAAACTGGATCGGTAGAGCCGCGAGTATCAGTGATCGATGTCGAGCGTAAAGTAGCCATCGAACTCTTGATGACTCTTGATCAACGTTCTCTCGCAATTATCATGTTTCCCGCGTTCCACTGAATTTTTATCGCGCCGCATGGTGCGGCAATTTCTTACCGAAATATTTCCCTCGTACAGATCTCGACACCTGGAATTGAAACTACCTCTCCCCCCTCCCCTCTCTCCTTCTGTAACCCTTTTTCACACACGCGCCATTACATGCATCGGCGTGAAATATGGTTTTTAGGGCCCGCCCATAGAAAAATATAATAAATCATCCCGATAAATTCGCGCCTTTTTATTTTGACGTTTCGAATGCGGCTGTCGAGTCCGCTGCGCGGGATTACTTTAAACCCCTCCACTTCCGGAGAGGTTTCCCCTCGGTGTTGCGCTGCGCCGTTATCGAATACGAGACGCGCGAAATCCGAGTTTATAAATGCTCGATGGTTTGCGGGGTTTCACTCTGCGCGAGTCATTTCTTTCTCTTCCTCTTTTTTTTTTTTTTTTTTTTTAAACNGCGTTCTAATTCTAAGTTGTGCGTCTATATCTCGTTAACATCTCTTCAGCGCGTCATCACTGAAGTTTTTGTAAAATTTTTCGCCGGGGCAAGCGAACCACGTACATCACGTCAAGTCGGAAAGTATCATTTCTAGTAACAGCTGTGGCGTTAGAACTCTTTACAATCTTCGGCGAAGCTATTACTAAATTTTGCAGTCAAGTTTAACTGTGCAGGACAACTCTGAAGTATTTTTATACATTTTAATGAAAGCAAAAACCAAGCTAACCAGAAGAGAATGAAATTTCACGGCAGAGCGACGCAACAAGGAAACAAGAAAAAAAGAAGAAAAGAAAAGAATCTCAAGAAAATTTACAGAGAAACTACTGGTCATATTTCTACGGAGAACATGATTTCGCTGTTTATCCCCGTGCAGAGCGGATAGCGAATTTCCACTCGCGTCTAGAAGTATGCACTTTGATCGCCATGCACCTAGGAGAGCTTAAAAACCACCCCCGGCTCTCTATAATGTTACATTAAGCCGATAAAGAATCTGTATCGTCGCGGGCCAAGTTCAATCCAATATTCGCCGCACGAGGATTAACTTCCAGTTACTTCCGTCCTCTTTTATAACGCAGTTAGCCGCGGTTCGGCGAGATGCTATAAACTTCCAGCGAGCCTCGTGCACCGTCAATAAACCTTGTCCACTTGCTGGAGCTGGTGCTTCCCTGCGGAGGAAACCGCGAACGGTTGGATTCCCGTGGGAGTGGCGAATGCTCGTCGATGCCTCCTAACGATTCTTAGGATAACGCGTTTAACTGTCGTTTAATCGTGTACCGTGGAACGCCATTATTGGCAACCGATGCGACGCGCCCAGTATTGAACGATGATGTTTTGTTTTTCTGCAAGATGGCTGATGGCACGTCTAACGACAGAGAGAGAGAGAGAGAAGTTGCGTTGATGAGAAAAATTTCGAAGCAAAAGGTTGAAATGCTAAAAAAAAATAGTATTTGACGTGAAACCCTTTATATCTAAGATATATATTTACATAAAATATATATATATATATATATATATATATATTCTTTCTTATTTTATCATGTATAATATATAAAAATCGGGCACGTTCGATATTCAAGTCCTAATTGCTATCATCGAGCACATGGGAGACTATAACGATACAAAGTTATAATAATTATTATTAAATCCAAAGTAAGATGAAATATAATAATGCAATACTTAATAATGCAAACGATACTGTTTGAAGATCAATGTAATAGTGATGAGTATATATCTCTAACATGGTTATCTGATGACGAAACCCAATTTCATTTCGCATCAAAGGTGGGAAGATACATAATTTACAGACGAAAAAGGGAAAGGAAGAAATTATTCCGCTGCATCGAATCGATATATATATCGTATCCTTTCGTGAAACTGATGTACCCTTGAACACGTTGAGAAGATTTACGATGGTTTTTGGAAGAAAACGTATGGATCAAAGTTGAAAAATATTGCTCCTTGGGTTGGATAGTTCTCTAGATAGATTTATCATACGTTCCATAGGTAGATTTTCTCTTTTTTTTTTTTCCTTTCAACCTACGATCCTCAATATTCTTGCCATTACCATTTAGCTAGTGTTGCAACGAAGAACGAAAGATAAATTAAACTCCTCGAAACTTCATTACTAAATAATAACATAGAGAAAAGGAGATTAAACAAAAAAAAAAAATTGACAGAAATGATAAATTACAAAAAACTAATGAAAGATAATGGACCAGCGAGAAAAAAAGAAAGTTTGAATAAACTTCCGAGCCCAATTACTCTATTCACGGCGAGAATACTTACAGCGTGAGCCTATATACGTGCACGCTCAACCTCACTTTCAACGACAGCATTCTATCATAATTTCTTGGCTAAATTGCCTGTCTGCAATTTTTTCACCTTCTTCCTTCTCGACGGCAATTTATTTATTTGTTACCTTCTCTCTCATCCTCCCCTCCCCAACGAGAACGCTATACTGATCCTCCCGTCCTCAAAGAGAACGCTATACTGATCTTAACGAAAACCTACTGCAAAACGACTGAATTTCTCCGTGGTAGTTCGGAAGCAGGAAGACTTGATAAACGAGCGAAATCGTTCACGAGAAAGAGGGAACGTGTCAACATCTGAAGAATGAAAAACATAGATTTACGTGATTCAGGGGACCGTGTGGTAAAGACAGGCAACATAAATTCGTAATTTCTCTCTCTCTCTCTCTCTTTCACTACTTCTTTTATTCAATTTGTGTTCGAGCGCGAATTCTATCAATTGCCATCACCGTCTATCGCTCACCTGTTTCACGGCAAGATTATGCAAGGTTTACGCCGAGTTTATCTTCGTTTCTCTGCTTTCTCCTTTTCTATAATTTTCCTATTGATAAGCTCGACCTGTTTTCTTTTTTCTTTCTTTCAAAAAAGCCTATTTCTCTGGAATTTCATACGTGATTGTCGAGCTGCAATTTTTATTGAACGCGCAAGGTATCGAGTTGAGGTTACTTTTCGAAAAACGGTGCAGATTTTTCAATACCCGCGATTCTACTTCACTTCAGAAATAAAATTAAAGTTGGATTTTTTTTTTCTAAATAATATTTAAAATAATTTTTAACGAGACTCAATGTCTGTAGCGAGGTAGTGAAAGATATGATACTTACCACGCTACCTTCGTCAGAGTGGCCGGGTTCGCTTCGTAGTCGCAGAACACTATAAAATCCTCGGTTTCGTTTACAGTAATGTTCTCCGGCTTCATTGTTACTATAGGCGGATCTGCAAGAGACAAATTATACCTTTTATATTAAACACGCGCGTAAGTTAATTTCCTATTAATGTGTTGAAGAGTCGTGGCTCGGGAAACTGTTGAAATTAATTTCAATTTAAAACAAAAAAAAAAATTTGCCGTGGATTCATTTCAATTAGATCTAAAATAGTGAAAACTATTCGGCAGTTTTATAATTGCAGTAAGTATTTCACGGTGAAAAATGATTCCCGGTGATGTTTCTAAAGACAACATTTCGTATCTCGCCTCGCGAGCAACCGTGCAACCGTTTTGTTCACTCGAAATGTTGCGTTCTCTAATCAGAGCTCACAGAGATAATTCAATTAAAAGCGACCCTGTGAAAATGCGGAAACTCTCTGGCCGTGAAGATGAAAGAGCGGCGTTGAGAAGATCTTATTTCACCAAGGTTTTATGCGAAAGCACGTGTCGCTTGGAAAGAAAGAGGAAAATATAATGCCACGGAACACGTTGCCAAATTGTACGATGCACAGCTACAGAAAGAAAGAAAGGCGTGAATCTTGAAAAATGTATACGTGACGAGCAGAACGAGAATATAACGATCCAATGGGATCGATTTTACATTATTATCAACTGCACACTTTTGAGGTATTGAAACAATGAGAATAAAAGAGATGACGATGTTTGTAGACAGACGTTGTTTAGACAATCCAACGAGTTAGATTGTGTAAAAGATTCTTATAAAAATTTTATAGAAAACTGATGATTAAGCACAAGATCCATAATTGCAAAAATCGTGAAACGAAGTCCAAATATTTTGAAAGGATGATGGACGTATGAACACTAAGTTCTATATGTTACTTTTTACTTATTACAAGGAAATAATACAAATATCGGTGAATTATAGAGTTTAAAAATTCGTATACCATTCATCGCTTCTATTCTTTTTTTTTTTTTAGAATTTACAAAGTCGATCATAGTTTCTCGTGTGAAATCTATGCACACGCGTATTTTACCATTAATCGTTCAATTTCAATTTTTCACCAAACTCCACGAAACTCTTCAACATCTCGAATTTTACAAAACGCGTGGACGTTTGTCGTTCATCGTCGCATGGTTGATCTTGAATACGCGATAAGTGTGTGCCGCATCCGACACGAAGATCAAAGTTACTTCAAATGCAAAGGCAAAAGAGAAGCGAACGAACGTTAATGCAAGTAACGAGAAAACTCAGAACTCTTCGCGACTGTTCCCTCGGAGCAATGGAAACATCCGAGGTGAAACATTTGCCGCTCTTCTCACAGCCTCTTAAAGTTTCCCGACCGTGGCGCGTCACTGAAACAACACATTTCAGGAAACGCATGAATATTCACAAACGTGCTTATCGTATAATAGATGTCGATACGGTGCGCGTCGCGACACCGGAGACAAGGGGCGAGGGAATTTTCGGTCTTAACGTCCGAAAATACGTGGCCGCGAGGCGTCTGGAATTAAAATAACGCGTGCGCCAGCGCGGAAGGTTCGAGCGGAAGGCGCAGCTTTGTCCGCGTTCCGAGATATGTTTAAACGGCGACGAAACGGTACGAAATGCTAAAACAAAAACCCCTTTCCTCCCGTACGATAAGTACGTACCGTAGTCTCTCGCGAGAGAGAGAGAGAGAGAGAGAGAGAGGCCCTGTCCAAAGGGAAAGAGAAGTTGGAAACGCGCCAGCCGCGCGCGAGTTTCGCGTTTCCAATCCGTGGATAGTTCCCTCTCAACCCCTCCGCTGAAACTTTCGCCTTTCCGTCTTTCTATTCTACGCCGAGACCTAACCAACCAGGAAACACCAACCAGTCCGTCTTCTCGAGGAATCTTCCCTCTCGTCTGGCTCGCGCGATCGCGAGAAAGAAACCGAAACGGTCACTGTTGCCGGGCGACAAGCATTGTTGTCGAATATAAATCGTTGGATCGTAGACACGAGGCGGGTTAAACTGCTTGAAAATGCGACGAAAAAAAAAAAATAAATAAAACGATTCGGAAAGAGATCGCATAATTTTTCAATCGTTCCCGTACATAATCGATTGAGCAACGGAGGGACACTGTTAAATTCCTAGCCCTCGAAATGATGTAATAAGAGGCACGGAGACTTTGGAGATTTAACTTTAGAAAATTATGAATCGATTTAAAAAATTGGTAGCTCTGTTCGTTGCAATTTTCAAAATCTGGTAACCAATAATTCTGCTACGAGCGGGTCGTCCGGCATTTTTCTGACAGCGTATCGACTTTCAAGTTTGCACGACAAGTCGCGTAACGATCAATATGCAACGTGTAAAGACTTTTTGCAGAGGCGGTTTTACTCGCCTTTCCCTCCGTGAAATTACGAGGCCGCCAGCCACCGTCGAATGACACCACCGAACGATCTAATTCGGGTTAATTGAATCTACGATTATTCACCCTTTGTACCGGGCGGGCGAAAAAAGCAAATTGGAGAGGGCGCGATAAAACAGGAATATATACAACTGCGGCCTGTGAGGTGTAACTTAATTTCAGGCCGCACTATATTGGACGTTGATCAAACACCGCGAAAAAATCCACTCGTACTCTCTCGTCTCCTCTCGCCTATCCACCCGATTTCTATCCTGCGGAAGAACGCCGGTATCGTTATGTACTTTCATTCCTTCGGATCGGCGCGGCCTAAATTACAGACGATTCTTTACGATCCTTTTTGCGAAACGAACCGCCGTTTCCACCGACCGGGGAAAATTTCGTTTTAATCGCGCCTTCCCAGGGACAAATGTATGAGAATACGTAATTCTATCGACGCGGACTGCAGCGATAATGGCCACGGCGAGTGTTTCGATGGGAAACGATGGGTTTTACAGCGATCGTACGTTCCTTTCTTCTTTTCCTTTTCTTACTTCTTACTCTGTGTTTCCACGATTTTCTTCATCGTGGTTTGCTTTCGACCGATTTTTTTGATCAAACAATCGTGGATTTCTACGTATTTCTGCGGAAGTTTCTGAGGGACATTGAACGCACGTAGCTCATGAAAATAAATGAAACACATCCGGAATAGAGTACACACTTTGTAGTTTTCAGCGGGCGAAACAAAATGTTTCATTGTTTCAAGTTTTAGCGTTTCGTTATTTAACTTTTAACTAGTATCAAGGGCCCATTGAGGTTGATTCGGAGTTAGCTCACCTAATTTTCCAACTTTTAATACAATTCAATTTCACCATTAACTTTTATTGCGGCGAAGGTGAAGTGAAATTAAATTTTAGTAGTCTCGCATGAATTATTATTATTAGTCATTCGTGACTCGACGATACTGAATATTTCGAGATTGAGCTTTATTTTTTAATTCATGCTCGAAACGGTATGAGTATTTTATTCAAAAGAGTTTATATACAATCTCACTATATACATTGTTTTCTAGGAAAATATGTTTCATTATTTTTTTTTTTATGTATTTTACGTTCTATTTTTATATTTTCATCTATAGTTTTTATTTAATCGAGTGTATTTTTTTCTGCGTTTCGCTACGTGAATATTCCTGGAAATTGAATTTTTGCTATTTCTTCATTTCAGTTAGAGTCATGAACGTGCAACTTCATAATTTCAATTTTTATCGATCCTAGTAGGCACACCGTTCTGCAAACAATACAATTTTCACGAACTGTATTTTCATCCTAAAATTAACGTTTGCCTGTCCAATAAACTTTTTTTCTGTCTTTCAACTAATCTTTTAGTTATTTTAATATACACAATCACTCCAATGCTGCAATGTTATATTTACCATATATTTCTATTCTAAAATGAACATTTGCTTGATCAACATTCCCTCAATTTCGTTCCCGAACTTTAGTCGTTCCCATATTATCACTAAATTTGTATTTTGAAATTGATCTTCAATTTCTATTGCTGAGTTCATGGCTGCTGATTTTGGTTAAAGTTTTTATGTTATTTACGTAGAATACGTTGTACAATTCTAATTAATTTCAATTTTATTACAATTAAACAAACTCCCCGCTCATTTATTATATCAACTTATATCACTTGTTTAATGTAACACAACGATTATATCAACTGTTTGCGTTCGGTGTGAACGCGTCATAAGACAAAGCGCGAATTTTAAACATACATAGAGTTGACTATTTCCTTTCTTGTAAAATTACAAATTTTTGAAAGTCGCCTCCGCGAAACTTTGATAGTGACAAAATTACACAATAATGGAATTGGCGCAGTCAGTTATCAGTATTGAAATGAACGAGTACAAGTACACGCACAAGCATCTCCTCGAGACAATTGCCTCGAATGAAATGAAATATTAGAAACATCATAAACTCTCTCTGTTAAATACTCTCGATCCATCGTGAAAGGAAACGATCCGCTCGTTGTTTGTCGTTGTTTCTGGAATATTTTTCTGACGCGCGAAACTGTCGAGGAGAGGATTGTCTCCAAGGAAGCAAAGCTCCGTGTCTCCGTCGCGGAGATATTCCTCCGCTGTTTAATCTCACCCTCTGCCCCCTTTGAACGCAATTAAATTGCAGTAACGATGTGCGAGCAAGATAACGACGCGTTTGTCCTTTCGTCCGGAATTTATGATATTTGCACCATGTCGCGAACGGGTATTTATATCCGGAAATTGTCGCGCTCTCGGAACAAGGAGAAACAGCTGGCTTTCAGCTGTACTCGATAGTAGGGGTTGAAAGAGAAATTTTTAATTTGCGTGATCAATTGCATTCTTCGGACGAAAATTGCATATTAAACATTGAACGTTCGAGAGAGAGAGAGAAAAAAAGAAAAAAACATTCTTTCCGGAACGATAATTCATAAATGCGAATAACACGAAGTTGTGAGTGATAAATTTGAAATTGTTCAGCGAATTAGCCCCCCTTCGAGAAGCATGATTTGAAAAACATCTTTCAGACTCTTCGATTTTTATTTATCATTTGTTAGCACTTGTGGTGCAGCATTTTCTTCTTTCTTTTTTCTTTTCGTCCGTCTCTCTTCATTTGAAACATTTCATCCGTCTGTTTTCGAGGCGTTAGAAAGAATGGGGAACAGGGTGGGAAGGTTATTAAATTTTAGATACATTGCAACCTCTCAAGAGTTTCAAAGCTATAATCCGATCACTCGGCTATTCGTTTATTATAATTATATTCGGCTTTTAATAGCCCGCTGCGCGTGACCCATATTTTTCCGCTCCGGCCGTTAAAAGATTTAAACGCTTATTACAATCTACAATCTCCTTTTTAATGGCCGCTAGACTGCGTTAACTGTTTGCGATTTTATTACCGACGGCTGTGACAGAGTGCTTCCCCCATTAAATAAACTATACTTTCGTCCACTTGCTCGCCATTTCAGAAGTTTATTAGGCAAATAGGAAACGTTCCATTATAATCCCATTTAACACGCGTAATTCACACCTATCTTGACGCGTGCAAAAGATTTACATAAAAGGGAATATCTAAAATTGGTGGTGCCGTACACGCGCATTAAAATATTCAACAAGGTTAAATAATAAATAAATTATCAAAGCAAAGAGTTACGTTCTAGACATATATTTCGAGATATTTTAAATTTTCTTCATGCTCGTGGCAACTATTAGATCACCGTTTTAATTCGTTTCTCAAGAGGATCATTGAACTTGCAGCGGGAGATAAAGATCGATTGCGTGCCCTGTAATAGTATTTTATATAGTGCTTTATATTACTATAGATTCCCTAGTTCGTATTTATCACACGAGCTTCTCTGGCAAGTCAACGTTTTACGTAAACTTCTCAATTTCGATTAAAATCGAATATCTAGAAAAATCCTATCTATGTACGCAAACTTTAAAATAGATCTTTGAAATGATCAATGCTTTGTAATTGACGTTTCCTTTTTATATTTCAATTCATAAAATTGATCGACGTGACTTCTGAGGTATTCTCGAATGAGACTGTATTAACCTCGATATATCCGAATAATCAACCGAATAATTCATTGTCTAAAGTCCAATGCTAATTCTGCTGTGTCACCTAATTTTAATTTATTTTCGCGCGATTAAACATAAACTTAATTATTGAAATAGATCAATGTTACAAAGTTGTGTGTGGAAAAATCATGCTTTAATTATCCTAATTCTCAATGCCTGATATATAACAGCAATGAGATAGCTCTGTTATTCGAATTACATTTATTAATTGTATTTTCATTCATATAAGTGTGAAGATTTATTACCACGAACGTTGACTAATTTATAATACTTTTTAACATACTATCTAATTTTTAGTTACTCTCTGTTCCATTCAAGTCACTATGGAGCTGTTCTCTCAGTGCATCAATCCCTTCCCAATGGTTCAAGTTACAATTCTTTTACTATCCTTTCATGAAAATTTACAAGACGCTTCTTTAAAAAGGAAAGAAACACTCTCGCGCTTTGCGATTTTTAGTTTCTCTCTGTTTTCTTAAATCAATCCCTTCAATTGTTCAAGTTATTGTTCTCTCGAAGGAAAAAAATAAAATAAAAAAGAAACGAATGAACTATCTCTCCATTAAAATGTACAAGACGAGTCTTGAAAAGGGGGGAAAAAAAAGAAAGAAATAAAAGAAGAAGAAAACACTCTTACGCTTGTATACGGCATTCCAAATACTTAAATTGGCTGCCTCTTTGAGAGAGAATCAGCGAAGAAAGGGGCAGCATAAGATTCGTTTGGAGGAGCACTTTGTACGTCCACGACGAGGTAAGCAAAGAAAAAAAGAAGCGATGCGGTGACAACAAGAAACGGAATACGTCGAAAATTATGGTTCACTTACACAGAACTTCGATGGTCATCGATTCTATCATCGGTTTCATGTTCTCCGAACGTGTGACCGAATTCTCCGCGTAACATTTGAACGTTCTTCCGTTGTCGTACACGGACGCCGTGAAAGCCAGAGAGCTCGTGGTTTGCAACGTGCCATCCTTCTGTGAACAGAGAACGCAGAGAAGACGTATTAAGTGGTCGATAGGTAGGATCATTTATCATTGGGGGGGGGGGAATCACGGTCGATCGTATCGTATCGTATCGTAACTCCAAGTTTTTCTCAATGATAAAAGCACGAAATTATTCTTCAATTCTTAATTAATTTCGCTGCTAATGCTCCTACGAAGTTACTCGCAAAGACTTTCGAAGATAAATCTCCATAAAATCGATGCTAGATTTATACGGCGAGTGTCGTCGTATAAATGTGAATTATCTATTTGCACAAGTTGGACACGTTTAAGTAACGTCGATTTGATAATTACTTCGCCACATTTCGCTCTGCTCATTTCGATTGTCCCCGCTGTCTATTCGCGGGAGGGAAATACTTTCTTTGTTAGCAGCAAGATCTTTCACGGGCCGCGGCGAACAATGAGTTAATCAATCCTTGCGCAATCAGCGACTGATTCTTTGAGCGACGTTGCCGTGGAAAATCGCGTGAAAAAGAAAAAGAAAAAAAAAAGAAAAAAGAAAGTGGCGAACGATAGGAAATCCGTAGGAATAAAATTAAAGTCCGATTTGTCGCTGCGCCGTCGTGCTGATACAACCTGATTTAATTTTGCTGATTTCTCGTTCGTTTTCGTATGTCGAGACCTATATATATGTATATGTAGGTAATTGGATTTTTTTCGTTACTAGGCTGAAGATGTGAGCAAACTTTGTGAAAAAATATTTTCATGCTACGTTTTCTTCGATGTTATTCATGTACCTATCGAACGTGCTTTTCGTTAAAAACTCCTGTTGCGCGTGAAATCTTCATAAGTAGATTGCGGCTTTCTACGGAAATTCATATTTTAAAAATAACAAGTTGATTGAAACGTCGAAAGTATTAAACATTACAACAAGCATTGTATTATTCTGATATTTCATATTTATTTCGATCGGAAGAAATTTTCCAATTTCCCAAATTAATGCAAGAAAATCCGTTCCCTCTATGAATTTCAAGGAATCGATTCTTTACCTATTTCGATTTCATTAACCAAGATCTCAAGTCGATCGATCTGACCTGTTTTTACGAGAAAACGAGGAGAAAAAGATTTTAACAGCCGAAGGAAAGAGAATCAATACAACGATTACTGTTTAATTGAAATAATGATAACGTCCAAACGACGAATAAAGAATCCCGTTTCTCGGCCATTTTTCTTCAAACGTGTTTTTCGATCCATTGTTCATTTAGTCATCGAGTACACATTCGAAAACGGACCGTGATAACGAGAAAAATGGCAGAGGGCAAAAAACAAAAAAAAAAAAAAAGGAAAAAGATCCTACACGACGGCAAGGATCCTTCGTGATGCTTTGACCTTTTTACTTTGATATTTCACGCTGGTAATTATTTCGCGAACAATCGTGCTCGTTGCTCCAAGAGAATTGTAAAAGNACAGACTAGTGATTGTATACATTTAGAACTAGTAGCGAGATCTTTTCTCTATGAGAAAGATATTTCTAAAATCCGTGAACATAGAAACGGTGAAATGGATTGAACTTTGAGTGCAAAGCATGATGTTTCCATTTTTCACGGATCAGTGGAGATGCCGATCGCGAATTAAAGCGTAGGCGAGCGAAATTCGAACATCACGAATAATCGGATTAATTCGGGGCGAACGATCTGAGGGAATCGCGAGCCGAAATTCTGCGCGAAGTATGACTGCATTTGAATAACTGCTTTCTCGCTTCAACTACTGTGAATTCTGTTTATTCGTCAGCCGAGGTGGAGTTTATCGCTCGTGAAAACTCGCTGCGAGAGACATCGAGTCGATGCTTTGTTACTTAAAAATATACGTTCGAGCTGACGTTGGAACGCGTTAACGCGACTTCGTCCAATTGATAAAAGGGGGGAGGGCAGGGTGGAAAGTTCCTCGAAGAAACGCCATTAAGAAATTTCACCTATGAAATAGTAATATAATTCCAAACTGATTCATGCGACGTGATCCAACGAGTGGATAATATTTACGAAAGGATGATGTTTCCAGGCAGCGTAAAAAGTTGAATTTTATCGACAAAGAATGATGATGGAATGACGCATTCGATCGTTGGAACTGGGTGTTCACTCGTTGAAAATAGGTTTTCAACTTTATGTAGGAACAAACGTGATTAAAATCGTTACGCTTAACAGTACAGTGATGAAGGGGATTTTTGGAAGTACGTTTCGTTTCAATGAAAAGATTTAAAGTTTAAAGCGAGCTGACGTCAAAGAAAATTGTTCCAAAGAGAAACGATAGAAATAGTTAATAAAGGAAAATGGAAATTCCATTTGAGAAATTTGATGAAAATTATTTCCATGTTCTGTACGCGCCTTTTTCTTTCAAACGGAAATGTTGGAAAGTGATGGAAACCACTGAAACCCGTGAAATATAAAACACTTGAAACGGAGAAATAAAATTAATAATTTCGACTCAATTTACCAACAATAATAATTGAATAATAATTGACTATCTTCGAATATCACACTAGAGCTAATTATAGTTAATGGATTTTTTTAATCTCAATTTCGAGATAAATAATAAAGAATTTCGTAGATAAATTCATAATTAAATAATATTTAATAAAACAATCTCGACTATCGTCAAGAATTGCTTTTAACCAATTTCATTCGAAATTTTATTTTATTAGTCTATTATTTATTCATCTATTATTCTACATCTTTCTCCTGCTTTCTATTATGTAGCGTGTAGTAACGACTGAATTACATCCCTCGGAATGAAAATGTGGATTCTCTGAAGGTTGTCTGCACGCAAGCATAATAAGCATAATGAGGCACGTCGCGTCGTTGAGGAAGGGAGTAAAAAGGACAATGTCTCGGTATTGTCACGTCAATTTTGCGTTGGACGTTTAAGTAAGTTTCGAAGTTGGTTACTCACGTTCTCCTCGACCTTCGTCTCGTGCATTTGCAGTCTGTCGTTACTTTCGTTCAGGACCTCGGTGCCGTTCTGCCAGGTGATGTTCGCCGCGGGCCTGGCTGCTCGCACGGTACACTCGAGCAAAACCTTCGTCCCTTGCACCACGTGGCCCACCACGCCGTTCAAATCCATCTTCAGCGGCCGGACTGGAAAAAGATGTTGGTTTTCCTTGAATATATTTTAACACGTTGCTTGCTTGCAGACGAAGGAAGAAAAGACCACGCAGACGAATATTTTCTTAGAGCGTTCATTATTTTTATCGGCACTTGGGTATTAATATTTAAAATTGGAAATAAAAGTAATGCTTTTACAATTGGATTTGTGTGTCCTCGTTTGAATGTTTTTTAGGTATTCCCGGACCTATTAATTTTTTAACTTTGACGCGTGCTCCGAACTTTCATAAATGCATAAGCACTCGATTTTCATAGCGAACTATCAGACACTGAAATTTGCATGCTTATGAAACTTCGAAATTCCCGAGTCTCTCTCGCGTGGATTCCCAAATTCTCCAGTGTCCAAATCCCGCGATCTTCAGATTTCGGGGCTCTCTCTAATTCTCGGATTTCGTGCTCACTCGATTTTCGAATCCTCAAGCGTTCTTACAAGTTTCTAGTCATTTTAACAGAACCTCTTTTATCACTCGAACCACGTTTAATATTAATCGGGCGAAATATAAAAAGGGCGAACGATAAGAATTCGACTAATATCCGGCTGGTACTCGTTCGAAAATCGCACAGTTCGACAGGAGGGACACAATGGCTGGCTGGGTAAGAATGAAAATCTCAGCAGCGGTAGACGGTGGAAAATTCCTTCGAATTTTCCTGATGCAACTTGACTTTCTGATTTTCCAGCAGTCCTCGCCCACCGACGAGGACGGGGCTTCCTCCCTCTTTATTCAACCGTCGAGCTTCTCAATCTTACCCTCCTAGCCTCCGGTGCCTTACAGCTGTCTCACCTTGCAGCTTGCACCACCTTTATATTATTCTTATAGGAGAGATGCAAGATGCAGAGACGTTGGCTCTCAGCTTGGGATATTGCGCTAGATCGTCTACGCTAGACAGCTCAGCCTCTGTTTCTCTGTGTACACGTGTACACAGAGACGCGGATGTAACAAGGATGGAGGACGTGTCATGAATCAGTTGCGGTCACGAGTTCGCGTTGCATGAAAAAAAAAAAAAAAGATTACGTCACCCCC
>NIPQ01091564.1:43836-67689 GCA_002806875.1 Lepidotrigona ventralis hoosana
ATATATATATATATATATATATATATATATATATATATATATATATATAATATAATATAACACGTTCCGTGCCATGTGTACCACCGGTGGTACATGTTAAACTTGATCTTCAGGCCACGTGATAGCTACTCTAAACAAGAGAACTACTTATCGATCGATGATGTAATGAAAGATTGTGTGATAATATATCAACCTTTATAGCCTGAATGACAACAAAATGCAAAAATGGCTTGGCACGGAACGTGTTAATAGGTCAAGCCGTGATCGTTGTCGCGCGTGATCTAGGAAAACTATGCTCGGGCAAGCAACAATAAATTTGAGATACGTGTACTTTACCTGACGGCGATGTCGTTGTTGCCGCGCGTTATTCCGGCATCCTCGCTGAAAATGAAGATACGCGTCGCCCCGCGATACCATTTGATGCTGTGAAGTCCTTCGCACTGCGGCAATTTCAGCACGCACGGCAGTTGCACCTCTGTGCCTAGTTCGGCGTGCTTTACGCTCTTCAGCCATGGCTCGCTGCTTCCTGAAACAACGTACGCAAACGCCGTGAATTACGTGCAGCTCGTTCGTTCGTTCGTTCGTTCGTTTGCCTGTTTGTTTGCCGGCTTGCTGTTTGCAAAAAGGATAAAGTTTCGTAGGAATGATTTCGCACCGTGTGAACGTGACCGTTCTCCAACGGTTTACAGAACCGATCCTGTCCTGTCCCGGAGACAGTTATTAAACCATCGTCACGTACAGTGATATGGGAGTACACGCCTCTGAATATTATTTTACACTTGGTTTAATCCCGAAGAAATATCTTGCCGGCCGGCAAGATTTTCGGACCGATCACACCGCGTCCCCGATAGGATACACAATTCGTGCATTGTGAATTCCTTGCTCGAGAGACATTCTCGTAGTCACTTTTATTTCAATTATAAATATATTTATCGTTATTTATAATTATTTATATATGTTGCGTGCATTTGCGTGTATGTTTCGTTGTATGTAACTTGTGATTATATATATACACGCATGTATGTACAATCACGATTAATATAATAGTATATATATTTGTGACAATTAATGCAATTTTTAATCGATTATGAACGTCTTTCCCTCTGTTACTAAGGATCAATTGCAAGAACAGGAATTTTATGAGATTATTTATTGATCAAATTAATTTAAGGTCAAGTGTTTGAGATTTAAATACATGTAAAAGAATATTCGCATGACGCAGAATATTACATCCATTTGTTATATGATTAAATATGTTTGAAAATCACGTACGTAATTTATTTAAAGTGAATGAAAGATATTTTATTGACGTGCATATTTTAATGACGTATAAGTGCGTTGACGATGACGGATATTATTCGTAGGAGGGGAGTTTAATAAAATAATGAAAATTGACGAGTAAATATTATGAAACAGAATTTCGCAGAGAATCATAAATACGAGCACGTTTCATTCAATCAGATATCGAAACGACGAAACATCGTGGCTTGGCAATTTCCCAGACTAAAAATCCGCGAGCAAGGTATCCTTAATTCATTCGTTACAACGACATTGCAGGTACGATGCACGAATGTTTATGAAGCTTCAACGTAGAAAGTCAATCTCCTCCCGATGACCCAGAACGCATTTCGCGAAATGTCATAGCACGCGAACGGTTTCAATATTTCTCTTCTATCGTCACTAAAGCTATAAATATAGCAACCACTGTCGAGAGAGAGAGAAATATGAAATGAAAAATCACAACGAGAAGTCGCAACGTAGCACAGAATGCGAGACGATTTTTACCCCCCTGGCCAAAGCCAGTAATACCAATTGCATTCATTAAATCGTGCAACTGCACATTTCGTTTTAATTGCATATTTTAAAGCAGAAATAAAAATATAATCACGTATAAATTGAAAATATTCCAATTTTAACATCTGCAACGACATNTTATATTCGATTAAAAAAAAAAAAAAAAAAACAATTCATATCTCTCGATGTTTTTTTTCTACTTGGACTAGCGCGCAAGAAGAAGGCACGCGGAAGCGAATTAATAAGTATGCGCAGATGAGAGGAAAAAGCTCGATCTGCTTAAACCACCGCGGATATTCCCATTCATATAAAAGCGAGCTTAACTTTAAAATAGTTATCTTCTACAGCGTGCAAAAACAAACAGCGGACGGTGAGCAAACGTTTCCCTACAAGTTTCTGTCGGCCAAACGACGCGGGGCCGCACCATTACAGGATTAAAATGCCTCGACCTCTTAATCCATCCAGAAGTTTATACGCGAATTTACTCGAATTTCCCCGGCGCAACTGTCACCTTTGAATCTCGCATAATTTCCTTCGTTTTGTTTTATATAAGTTCGTCCGCCTCCCTCCACTCCCTCTTCCGCTTCCGTCCGTTATTTCCTTCGCCTCTTTCTTGGTCCAGTTCGAGTCGCGTGTTCACGGAAAATTCCGCCGGATAGTAAGAACGTTCGAAAGCTCTGGCAATTAGAGTATTAAAGTAACTCTACAAACAAGTAACCCTCTTTTGAGAAAAGGAACGAATTATTTCACCGAGAATCTTTTGCTTCAATCATTTATTAACAACCCGTTTGTTTTAACATGTGTGTCATTAATATAGTCAGAGTCAAAGCGATGTATACCGTGGCTCCGATAGACGAAATCTTTTGACTCCGAAGAAACGAAAGATTTCCGACAATTCGTCACTACATTTTTACACGGCACCTTTAATCAGTGGTTTGTAAAACAAACGTTTCTTAATACAGTTTGTAAACTAAAATTTTCTTTGTCAAATACCGTTCTCTTAGTAATTAATAGTTCAACGCTCGACATTTCCAATGATACTTGGGTACAGGTATATTCAACAATCGGCCATTACTTTTTTAAACTTTTAAATACCTGTCAGTGGTTTGTAAAACAAAATTTTTGGAGAGTTTGAATTTAGTAAGATTTTCAGTTAGTTTCCTCGGTAATTAATAGTTTAACATTCATTCATTTCGAACAATATATAGGTACATTATCTACGAAAGATGTCACTTTATTTCCACCCGTTAACTTTATTAAATCAAATTCTACTTAACCAGCCTGATATACTCATGGCAAAAAGTAGTTGTTAAATGTAGTGTAAAGTGAATACAACGCTGAGAGAAATCAATACTAATGACGTTTAAATAGAAATCCAACGCGAGATTTTTGCAAATCGCGGATCCGTCGTATTACGAAAGAAAATAAAAAATCGAAAGTACTTCGCGAGAAAACGCCTACGCAGCCGGGCTGAAGCGGCTGAATCAGCCGAACCGTTGTTCGGAAAATCAAAGAAGAAACCGCGCGTATTTCTGCAGAAATGGCTGCTAATCTAAATCTAAAAGAACCGTGTGGCCTACATTTCACGGTAGAATTTTGCGCGGTTCTAATTTTGCCAACTTTTTAAAGATACATTTTAATTTTCTAATTACAGATTTTTCATTATTAACACCAAAACTATCAAAAAAACTTGCTAAATTGACTTTTAGAAATCTCAATGAATTCTTCAAAAAAAAATATATATATATATAAATATTTGCATTTCCATTTTTCGGATTCAATTCTCACACCTTCGTCAGTAAGTTTACAGCTGGAGAAACTAACCTGAAAAATATACCTGATTTTTCCCCCGAACCGAACGCATAAGGTAGTCACACGGTCGTCGATTTCCTGGTCGGACAGACGAGGCACGTCGAGGACTTTCAGGTTCGAGGATGAAACGTTAAAAGTTTTTCGGACACGAAGTTGGCCCAGCAGGAAGAATGGAGGCGAAATTGCGGCAGGAATTCGGCCAGTTCCAATGCAGCGGAACGATATTTGCATGAGGTTGTCGGATGTAAGGAGACCGGCGCGAAATCGAAACTGTGGAGGAATAAAGTGTTCTGTGTTTGTGTATGCCGCGAGGGGCAAAAACCGCGGGAAAAATTTATGGCGTGCACGTTTCGCCGTCGCAAAGATAGGAAACAAACGCCACCGCGAATGCTCGCCGCGTTTATTATCGGGATTCGCGACCGCGTGAGAAATTCCGGAATATCCCCCGCAGCAGTTGCTAAGAAGTTAATGAACTACGAAGAATTTCGCTCCTCGAAGACGCGAAAGCGCCTTTGCCCCTTTGTTGCGTGGAAATCTCCGGAGTTTGCGGCTCGTTCGCGTAAAATACGCGTTCAGCAATCGTTTCAGCAATTAGCGGGACTTCGTTTGTTCGTGCGAGATATTAGACAGTTGTTGCTCGATCGAGTGAACTTTTTTAAATTGAAACAACCATTTGAAATTCCATTTATGTTCCATTTATATTTAATTCCATTTATTGGAACTAAATTTCAGTCGATAATTAAACGAATCCACTTATTTAGATTGGAACTCCTATTATATGAATGAAAAATCACTAGCGGACGGGGAGAATCGATGGATTCCTACTGCACCAACTGCAATTATCCGTTCCACAAGTTCTATATAAACGGAGTCGAACAAAAAATCATTGATGATGGGAGAAATCGGTAATTGACGCGATCAAATATGTACACAAACTGCTCGCCGCTTAATCGCATTCGTTTAATTCGTTTCTGTTGAATTGAATTATGCGATGTGGCATATCTCATTTTAATTGATTCAAGAGATCGTTTGTGTTTGGCTCCCTCCAAAAATATTCTTATGTACAATATATATATATAAAATAATATTTTGAAAGAATGTGTGCATTTCTTTATATATACGTATAATTGATATAATATTACGTCGTGAAAGAGAATTGAATAATATCAAAATGTTGTTAATCGACACGCGAAAAGAGCAAAAGAAATGGTGATGCCATCAACGAAAAAATAATAATGTGAATGGAGGAAACTTTGGAAAAATAAATTGCATGTTTCAAAAAATAACGCAACGACCTGACGGAAAACAGAGGACTCGCAACTCGTTCTACGTATATATTAGTAATTATATCACAGAAGAATTATACTTAATTGAATCGTGAACGGGAGAAGCGAATTCATGAATCTGATAACAAAAGTTTTGACAGACCAATTTTCGCCTGACGAATATATCGAGACCAACATTTTATGGCTGTCGCCTTATAATTTAACAAGTCAAAAATTTGTATTTTAGACAAGAGTGAATTGATTTCAATTTGTTTTATTATTATTAAACAATTATTATTAAAAATTTGTTTTGCGAGGTTAAACAACAACAAGGTTACAAACATTGTAACCTCGTTGTAGATTCTTCGATGCTTAAAAAGATAATATTTTCGTTAGGATAGATTGCTTAAAATACGTTTAACACCGTCGATCTAAATAACATTCGTCCTTTGAACCTGGCTTGTAGACGATAAAACACGAACCTACTAGGAAACCTTCACTTCCTTTACTTCCGTCTAGCAATATGCCCTGGATAAAACGCATTTTTCTCCCCTTCTTTCATCCTGTCTATCTTCTCTTTCTCTCTCCTCGCTTTCATCATCGCAGCGTCGGATAATAATTTAAAAGGGTACGTGCACGTAAATATACACGTATCGAAATAATTAAATATTCGCGATTATTTGACATACAACCACCTCCATAAATACGCGTTTTCAACGTCGACGCGAGCGAAACCTTAGAATCAAAAGGGAGGAGTTTAATTTGAAAAAAATTGGCAAGTATATATTAACTTCGCGGCGGTTTCATATCCCGACGTGCATATTTTATCCGGACATCAAGTCGTACTCATTGTCAAGTCAGTGAAAACATTGCTGCCGCGTAGTGGAGAGAGTGTGTCTAATATTATGGGTAATAAATTGTTGTTCGTGTGTTCGACGAGCACAGTGGCAGTGAATCATTGGCAAAAATTATTATGAAATACCTGTGAAAAATCTCCGCGCCGATGATTCATGAAAGGGAACGTTCCAACGAAAATAAATTCTTGCATTCCCTCGTTCGTTACATGCACGAGCACGATGCGAGTTTATTAAATTATCATAGTTATCGTGCATTATTTACGTCAAAGCCTGTAAATACGCAGAAAGTTCTTTTTTCTTTTCAAACTCGCCAACATTGCCAAACTCTTTGGAACCGTGTTACCCTTTGCTTATTTATTCGAAAAATTTTCGGTAAATTTTACAGCACGGATTTTTCACTTCAGCTTTTGCAGGAACATTCCGTTTCATTTGCACAGTACAAAAATATCACGAAGTTTGGCGAAAATTTTTGGCCTCTCTCTGTAACGAGAATATTTTCAAAAATATTACTTCGAACAAATATGTGATTATTTAAAAGGATTCCTCGCAGAAATGTATCGAAATTAGAGAATATTTACTGCAAACATTTATAATTAAAAAATTAGTATATTCTAATTATAGCAGTAATTATCTTAAGCACGTAACAAGTGTTACTAATTATTATGACTTTTAATTATTAATATTTTCGTGACCTCTGCGAAATTTATTATTTAGCTTATAACGTGTGTGCATGCCTACATATT
Organism: Lepidotrigona ventralis hoosana; assembly: GCA_002806875.1. Taxonomy (NCBI): domain Eukaryota; kingdom Metazoa; phylum Arthropoda; class Insecta; order Hymenoptera; family Apidae; genus Lepidotrigona; species Lepidotrigona ventralis. The sequence goes on from NIPQ01091564.1 coordinate 50,308, forward strand.
TATCATAATAATCATAATACCTGGATATTCTTACAATCTTAATGAAATTTCAAACTGTCTCGTACGATACGCACAATTTAATCACGAAATGTGTTTGCGATTGTTCGTTTGTCCAATTTTAATGAAACTAATTGTTCGGGCCGCGTATACGTGCAATTGGGAAAAAAACAATGGTGAGAAACAAACGCCGACCTGTATGCTTCTCGATGCACGAATTACAAAAAACAATGATGCCTCGCGAGATGTTTGCAATTACTCTATTTTTGGCGTCCGAAAAAAATGCGAAAACATGGCTCGGCACTTGAAAACAGCAAGGCGCTCTCTATGGAACAACAGATTCCTCCCTTCGTGTAACCAATTCCATTAGAAACAAAAAAAAAAGAGTCGAACAATAATAGTCAATGTTGAACAAGTTAAAAATAAATCCCCGTGGGCTATTAATTGGTACCGGAGGAAAGGAACAAAACGCAAGGGGGAAAAATACTCCCTATGCGTCCTATATCGCGAGCCGTAACCATAAAAAACAATTTCACAAAAGTTACAATCATAACTACGATCGAACGTGACTGTGACAGAGAATTGAATAATGTCAGAATGTCGCGTTGTGCAGAATGTTGTTAATTGACACGCGAACAGAACAAAAAAAAAAAAAAAAAAAAAATGCCCAAAAACAAAAAAAAAAAAATTTTAATNGAGGAAACTTTGGAAAAATATGCTGTATGTTTCAAAAAAATAACGCGACGACCTGATGGAAACAGAGGGCTCGCATGAAATTAACTCGTATGTTCCGGTTTCTACGAATGTAAACGTGACAGATGTGGAAAAATCTGTTCGACGTGAAACAACCTGAAACGATCTATCAGGGCTTCGTTGCATGAACTGGAAATTATGATCGAGTCGGACCTCACAATCAGTCTCGCTCGAAGATTCTACGTCTATAAATACGCACTGTGCTTAAAATCGTCGGAATATCACGTACTTCTCTCGTGTTATATTCATAGCCGGCGAATTAACATTTTTATACGTCTCTCGAATACTAAATGTAAATGTTACGTTTTATTATGGTAATAACTTTCGTGTAACGTTTGACGAGTTCTTTCTTCCTTGATTGCACGATCATGACAGAGAAGATACTTCTGCGGATGTTTTATGAATACATTCGTTAAAACTGAGAAATATTATTTCTATACATATTGCCGGAAATTTTAGAACATTTTCTTCGTATATCATTCAAATTTGGAATCTTGCAAATGTAAATATAATTTACACTTTCATTCAACTTTGAATTTCTGAGACTGTCGTTTCGACACTGTCGAGTGAAATTAATCGAAACGAAAATTTGTATTTCAAAAGGAGCAAGGCTGCAAGTTTGCAATAAATTTGATTGTTCAAAATTTTTTTGAATAAGATATTCTCGTGAATTCTGCGTTACTGTGTCAAATACGTCATCGAACGAAATAAAATTTCTGTACAGTATTGTGCCAGCGACAGTGTCACCCTTATTTCCGTTAGAGCTAATTATAACTAAACATCGAAATCGACGACTTCAATTAACACCTTCTCAGGGCCATTGCACGAATAATTTAATCGTGAATCGTATCGCGATTCACCTGTCGATTTCGCATTTTCAAATTAAACGCACGACATTTCCCGTAGAATCTACGACAAAACGAAACGCTGTTACCTATGTCTGCCTGGCATTGCCCTAATTTCACAAAACATTCTACGATCCAACGTTACAAGCTACCCACCAAACAACCATTAACCTGGATCACCAATTGAAATTACACTTTGTGTATCACGGCCGATATTTCCGGGACTGTCGTGTTCCTCCACAGCAACAAACAATCGGTGAGGCTTGTTTATCGTTCGAATCCAAGTTAACTCGGTGGCACACTGTCTCCGTTACAACAAGTGAACTCCATGAATTTCGTAGAACAGGCTCGCAGGACACGCGACACGGACGAAAGGCAAAGCGTAACGTACTTTTGTTGGCATAACGTAACATTGGTTGGCAAGTTTCAAGAGCTCACTCCGATTTTCACGCGTTTTTCTCTTCGCAAATTCCTGCACGTTTGCTACGGGGGCGCGTGTGTTTCTGCCTCTTTCTCTCGACCCGAATTGTTTCCTCTTTTCCAATAACCTCTAAATATCTGCCCGAGAACGTGCAATATTTCTCGGGTTCGCGTACAAACACGTTTCTCTCTCGAATCGCCGATTCACGTCGCGAATCTACAATAATAATTCTCCTTCCTTGTCGCGTGCCTCTATCGCGCAAAACCGAATCGAACACGATCGACGACGAGGGAAGAAAGGAATAAGCTTTCGAGCAACAACTCACCTTTAACACCTCGAGGAAGCTGAACGGAGCCAAGGAGCAACAGCATAATCGTGGCGATAGTGTCCCACCCGGTAATCCTGCATGGTAAATCCAGTCTACAGGCCATTCTGAGAAATCAGCAAGTCACGAACGAACGAACGAAACGACGACTCAATAATTCACGCACCACATTCGTCAGGTCACCGTACCGTGATCTATCTTCTGGCTTGGTCCGACCTTCACTCGCGGCCTTCGAACTCACACAACTCACTGGACAAAGCCGATAATTCCCGGAACAACAGGTCGTGCCCCGTACCACCAGAGAGACGGAACAACACCGGTGTAAAGTTTTACGTACGACTGTCTCGTTCGCGTACGGTGTGTGAAACGGGATCGAGGACAGCCGGGCTGGTCGCTATCGAGATACTCCCACGAGGATCGATGCTTTCGCGAAACATCCGACTTCTCGGAGAAGAGCGACTGCACGGACCAACGTGTGCACACACCGGCGAGATCGGGCGAAGACGAACGAACGAACGAACGAAGGAGGCGGCTCAAGCGAACCAGGACTCTCTCTGTTCCGGTGCGGGCGACGTCCCGTCGGGTTACTGGAAACGTGTCAGCGGAGCGCGACACGAAGCACGTGCACGCTCGATAAACGGCGGGCTACTGTGCAGCCAGCCACGGCGACTGCACGGGGCAAGAACGAGAGATACGAAAGACGGGAAAGACGGAGAAGAGAGAGTCGGGTCCAGGGCGTCGACAAGCTGCCGCTGCTTGCGAGGGTCTCCTATCGTTGAATCAAGTGGAGATATCGAGGGCGCGATCTCTGTCGGCGATCGGAGCGATTGGGGCGATCCGATGATGGAGGACGACGACACGATGAATTCGGTCGAGACAGTCTCCGATATTACCGCGTGGAACTACGTACGAGGCGAACGATCAGCAACGTACGACGTGTTTGTCGTTTGTTGAACGTTGAACAACAGAGGAATCGCGACGAACGACCAACGACAGACAGAGGCAGAGAGAGAGAGAGAGAGAGCGCGAGAGAGAGAGAGGTCGCGGCCGACTGACGTGCCGGGTAAACGCGGTGGCACGACGCGATACGACCGATTCGTACGCTCACCCAAAACTAAGCGGTTCGTGGCGAACGGCGCGCACCTGTCGTTCCGCGGGTCGCTGCGCATGTCCCTACGAAGGAAGCCGACTGCCTGCCACCGCTGCTCTCGTATATCCATCCGGGATGGTTCGCAGGTGGGAGAAGAGCGTGCCACGCACACCGCGCCAAACGTGGTGGAAACGTCCTGCAACTTCGAATTAAGTTTTTCCCCCGCTCCTCCGCCCATGATTTGTCGAATTTTATCGAGTTGTTTGCTACCCTTTGCTTTATGCCATTTTTCTTCCCCTCCGTCCGACGATTTATTCCGCCGTATCACGATTTTTGTAACACGTCGAGGGATCGCGGGAGGGGGGAGGGGGGAATTCGCAAAAATGTTTTGCAACGTTTTACTCATTCATACGGGAACGTTTGTTTCGACAACAACGTCGTTTGAGAATGAATAACGTTGTTCGCCGAAATGAATTTTCAGTGGGACAAATCGACGACTGGAGACGTGTTGCTGGCATAACCGATTTACACATACGGTGAGGGACAATATTGCACAGCGTGTTTCTTTTTGCAGTGGCAACAAAGTGAGGGAATGTTACATTCAACGAATGACTAATTGTAAGAAATAATTTCTAGCGGAATAAAGTTCTTCGAAATCAAAATTTGGATATTCATTATATTCTAATTCTTAAACGTTTTGCAAATATTTCGCACTAAACGAGCAACATTTTGCTACAAATTCCTCTGATCGATTATACAGGGAGCAAGTTGAAATTTAAAACGCGGTGTATTAAAAATTCGTAAATATTTCGCAGTGACGAGGAACATTTTATTAAAAAATTCCTCTGACCGATTATATAGGACAGGGACACGTAACGTTAAATACGTATTAAAGCGTTAAAATGAACTTTTCATTCCTTTGAAACAAATATATACGTAATAATCAGGATCAAACTCAATGGTATTTAAAATAGTCTTTAATGAACAGGACACGTATTCAAAAATTGTATTGTAATAGCTTTATGATCCGATATATGAATGGCAATGGAATATCTGGATTATTTCCCCATCGAAAATCCGATATGTAATATTCAGCTGAACTACATACTCTCGCAATGAACCAGTAACCCGTTATCTTGTCACTGTCAGAATGGCCTTGAACAATCACAATGACCCATTATACTTCAATTCAGAGATTTTGGGATAGCCAGGAATTATTAGCGTTGCTGTCTTATTGTGGCTGAACATCTGTTTCCTTTGGCGTCACGCTACGTGACTTCAGATCTTATGGGAACGCCTGGAAGACGCCTGCCATTTCGTGACAATTGAAATTACTCAGACTCAGAAGACGAAAAAAAAATAATTTCCGATTTGTTATAAAATTTTCGGCTAACGAATCTGTTTACTCGGATAAATTAAATATTAATCAGAAATATTATTCTGAAATAGTCATTTATAAATAATTTTTTTCTGTAGAATGTATTATAACAATCTAATATAATAGCGTGCTTTTTCAACCGGATATGCATATATTCAATTTTATTAATATTACAGTATGCGTCCCACCGATGTTTTTCTTTCATTAGACTCTTTATTTGATGATGCTTCTCTTAAATTCTAAATCTTTCTGTCAGAATCGCGTAATGACTACTAAAGTACAAAAAATTTTACGAAATTTTAGAAACCGAGAAATACATACATAGCACACAGGTGTAAAATACAAAAATATATAAACCATCTGTGTAAATACATAAAGTGGAATATATTAGATATTAGACTAGAGTAAATACTGAATACATACTAGACGAAATGAATCTCTATTTAAATTCCGTTACTTTGCTTCTGCTCACAGAAATATAAATCCGCACAAAAATCTATAGTCCAGTAAGATTATTTCGAGTCTACTTGTAAACAAAATAATTGAATTGGCAGTGCGTCATATGCAGTTCGTTCCGTTGATGCGTAAATGGACTCACTATCTCCGTTCCGGAAACCAGAAATACGTACTCGTTATTTTTGTAATCCGTTTGTTTACGAACGACCGGCCAGTTACACGGAGCTCGTTTGATTAACGACTATCTTTGTCTTCAACGAAGCAAACAAACTGCTTCACAGCTAATTACGAAGAGCGCTGCTTATTGCAAGAATACCTAATCGGGCCGGATAAAAAGTATAATAACGTATGTAACACTGAATTAAAAATTTCCACGAGTCCAGCGCCGCAAGATAACGCGCCGAGGCTTCTGCCTTTTAATCGTAAATGAGCCTCGGTGCGCGAAAATTCCTCGCCTCTTTGTTCCTCGCGTGCCGCGTTTCGTGGTTTTTTGCAAATCTCCCACCCCCTTTTCCCATCTTTTTTTTTCTTTCTTTTTCTTTTTTTTGGTCACGACCGGTGTTCTTCCACCGCTGATTTTATCAGACTTTCACGAACCGACGATTCTTTCGCTCGAATCTATGCAGCAAGAGGCGAAGTTATCAACGCCATGGAATGTAAATGCCGGGAGATGGAAAGAAAATACCAGGCAACCGTGATTAACTAGCCTGGCTTGCCGTATTTTTTCCCGAAAACCACGGGCGATATAAGTTCGTGGTATTTTTTTTTGTAAATATCCGATCGATAATTGTCTCTTTACGAACTTAAACTCGTCGCTCATTCCTCTTTCTCTTGGTCGTTCGATCCTTAACGAGCGGGAATACGTAAACGAGAAAAACATATTATTTTCTTTTAATCTGGAGAAGTAGATAGGTATTGTTATTTTAATGAAATTATGCAGTTAATGGAATTCAACGATGTCTCTAATTCGAAGAAGTTGGTTTAATTAAAAAATCCTTGGAGTGTATAATTTAAGTAACTTGGAAAGATAAACTTTGGTAGAGGATTCTTTTCGCGCAATCTATCTACCAGTGTGATGAAACGTATATACGCATATATTTATAAAAATGAGTCACTCGTCCCTTGAATATTGAATCAATGTTAATTAATACATTTGGTTGACAAAAATATTAATATAAATAAATAAACGAAAATATCTATTGACGCTAAAATGACCCTGTCAAGATAATTCTAGGTACAAGTCATTGTAAATGATAATTAAGATGAATGCAATTTATACAATTACGTTTCTACGTTTCAAATTGACGTTAATGTTAATTTTGTCAAGTATATCCGTATTCTTTAAGCACTTGTAAAACATACGAAAGCCTGGGATCAATCATATTGACGGTTGCGATTGTTAAAATAACAAAATTGTACAATTATTCATAAAACTTGTATAATGACATAATTTCTTACACGCAGTTGTCATTTCAAACATCCCGCCAAGAAAGTGTTAATAACACTGTAATTATCGAGGAATATAAATACAAAATATCGTTCGTGCATTTTATAAAAAACTATTCAAATCTCTAAAAATATTCGTCCGTCCGTAAAATTTCTATGAAAAATTGGCCATATTAATACTGACTGATTCCAGTATTACTCTTACTTAACTTAACGTTTTCGACTCGCGTAACGGAATTTATTATTATTACCTATTATTTTGTTATTATTATTTTCATATATATGCATAAATATTTCACTGCTTTGGCATGCTGAAAAACTGTTTGCTAGTTCCTCCGCTGGAACCTAAACTAACAAACGATAGGAAACGACAGTTTACGAACCGTGGTTTCTATAGATGGCGAGTAATAATAATGATAAAACCGCGGCGAGATCGCGTTGGAAAACGCCGCTAAGAATAATATCGTTTTCTGTCGGGCGGCGGCGCGAGAAGTAGGAAACGGAAGAAGAAGCGGTGGAAAAAGCGTGCAAAGAGTTGGGGGCGAGAGAGGCATTGAGAAGGTCCGCGGTCAGGCTGTTTTACAAAACTAAATGTACAGCGCGCCGTATATTTTTCTTTCATTGTAAACGTCAGGAAATCGTTGACTCAGCCTGCTCGCCTGAAATGAAGAATAAGAAAAAGAAAGAGAAAACGCCTTCGTCGCGTGGTTGCCGCTCTCCACCGGATCGGCACGTTCGTAACTTTGCGTTACGACCTGTTCTTTCGGTTTCTTGGATTCACTTGCCTCCGGGGAGAAAATGGAATACTCGAGTACTTTCTGCCGTAATGTCTTCTAACGCCTCGTCGTTTCCACGGTGTGTCCACGGTTAAGCTGTTAATTCGATACTTCGTTTAAAAGTTGGACGTCGCTTCTTTCCACTCGCGAGATGATGCGTTTCCACAAATCGCGTTGCGGATGAATTGAACAGCAGCGGGTCTGTTCTTTACAAGTTATAATTTATAATTTCTTTCAAGTTCAATCAATTCTTCGAAGTTCGATTCCGTAATCAATCGATAAGTGCGATTGCTGTTCATGGTGAATTACAGAGATATTCGTACTCTTTCCAATTTGATAGATATTATTTAACAGTTACAGGTTTGGAAGTTTTTAATGAACGGTGATGTATGCTGAAATAATTGTAGTTACTAAAAAAATATGTGTTTTTGACAATTGCAGCAGAACAGGTTTGGAAGTTTTTAATGAACGGTGATGTATGCTGAAATAATTGTAGTTACTAAAAAAATATGTGATTCGTTTTTGACAATTGCAGCAGAATGTTACGAATATTTCAGTGTGTCTCTCAAAATTCTTTAATTTCTTGATTCTCTCTGTAACAAATTGTATGTAACCTGTTCTCATCTATCTATCCACTGACTCTATAAAAGTGGCCATTGCTATTCATTTATATTGTTACTGTATGAACAGAGGATTGAGATAGACTCAATAGAGTGACTGTTCCATTTGAAATTCTCCGCACTCCTATCACGCCTCGTATATCGACACATACACTCGATTCACATACCTAATCGTCCTTTTTCACCGCAATAACCACCTTTCGACCTACATTGATTTATATTAATTCCTCATTAATTCATTCACTCTGGTGAAATTGAAATTCAGTCTACAAATTAATCAGCCAATCTGAATATCGGTTATGGTTTAAATAGCCGATTTATTTTGTATTCCGGCAGTATCTTGGAATCGTTGAAATTTGCCTTGGAATCGTTGAAATTTGCCCGACATGCATCAAAAATCCGAATAATTTTCCTCGGTCTAACGATCCAGTAAATTCATTCGCTGGTGAATTCATTGACGGGGAATTCGTGTAGAAGCATAATGAAATGGCGAGTGGATGCCTTCGAGCTTGCTGACCTTGGCCTTCAATCGCGACACTTTCTCATCTTCAATGACAAACTCTCATTATCGACAGGAAAGAGGGAATCCTTAAGATTCGAAAAAGAAGGCTGATTCACCGATACCAGTCTCAAGAATGGATTGAATTAGAAAGTTATGCTTGATTGTGTACAGTTGATTCCTTTGATTCGAGAGGTGCTTGAAGATTGAAAACTCTAATGAAGGTATTTTTACAAAGTCGTCCGACTTTATCAAAGTCTTCAGATGGAAATGGTTTTTAACCAAACTAACTTCAAAGCTGAATGTAGAGAATGTATCGAAACATTAGTAAGTATATTAATAAATACAGATGTGGCAAAAGATTAGCAACTAACAGAAGATTAAGTTGGTATGTGCAATACCTACTTTTGAAAAAAACAACACTATACGAAATGGAATTCCTACACGTGCGTGCACGCGCAAATAATGCTCTTAATTCAAAGATTGAATTTATCGAATTAAAGAATTAAAGAATCTAGACTTTGCTTTGAATCATTTACTTTGAAACCCATGGAAGTAACTCGTTCTGTTCTTCAAAATCGAGATGCTTGTAAAAAGTAAATAGAATTACGTAGTTAGAGGCGTGATAAACATTACTGTGAGGCTATTTTATCTCACGTACGTTTTTCGTTGTCCGGAAATACCGTCGATACGTTCCACTATCGGACAATTTCCGTTATCGCAGATATCGCGACCTATAATTCAAGTAACGCGGTCTCGTTACAATTCCGAACGAGAAATTACAACCAAGTTCTATCGCGTGCGCGTCGCAACGATGTGATGCTTTGCTTGCAATCGAGTTTCGCAAATGTCTCGCGATACGAAATTTCGCGTCCCGTTGCGTCGTAACGAGAACAGAACGCGATCGAGCATCCAAAAGTTAAAAAAACGGCCTTCATCGAGGGTTCTTTAGCGAATTCTTTGCTCTTCATTGTGCTCGAAACGGAAAACAAACATAACTCCGCCCGAGAATATGACGGACGATTCTCCAGAGGCATCATTTAGCCTTCTGCTAAAGCGTAAAATATACACCTGTCACACACACGTATCCGTATATACGAAAATTTCTCCACCGCGACTCTTTACTCACGAATGGAATATGAAAGTTCCGCCTCAGTGTTCCGCAAGTATTGCCCGTGTTTCGTTTAAAAACGAACCATTATATTATTTGTCGGAGACTTAATTCTTAGAAATATTATTATTTCTGGTTATCGGAGTAACAAGAATATAAGAGTAAGAAGAAGTTGTGTCATGAGTCATACAATCGAGTAATAAGTTGGCAACCTGTGTTCAAAACTCGTAGAAAACAAATATATTGTACTCTGTCGCGATCTTCTTGAATATTTGTCTGACCAAAAAAGACTTTCAATATTACAAGTTAATGTCTCGAATACCAAATTTTGTATTGAGAGATTTATCAAAGAGAACGCATCACAGTACGTAGCGTATCCAAAGAGAAATAAAACAGACGTTAAAATCTTCAAATACATGCAACTGCCTTACTCAAACGTAAAAGACAATATTAACATAATTTCAAACAATTCGGTCGATCGAAGGTAATCCCATTTACACGCTTCGTGCCACGGTGTAGAGTATTCTTGAGAACGGTTCGCGAGAAACCTTCGATAGATTGTACGGCAACGGGTACGGTATAATTTACAATTCCGCTTCGTATCCACTTCAATTTCTCATCAGAGAACATCCAGTGTAAAACGATTTAATTCATCGCGATGCCGAGCATTAGCATAATGACACGTTCCGCGATAAATATTAATACAGTGTTTAATTAAGAAGCGAGAGAATGAAGGGAATGCCCGCATAATCATTCCCGTAGTCGAATGGAATCGCAACGACCGTATTAACTTTCCGTTAGCTCCGCGAAGAAGTCACCCTCCTCCCTCTCTCCTCTCACTCTCCGCCCGTGTTCTCGTATTGTTCTCCCGCTTCGCTCATCCCCATGGTTCTTTCCCCGTGGCGAACGAACAGCCACGTGAAATATACGTGAATCCCAAATAAACTTCCCTTGGAAAAACGACCCGATTCCTCTATCGTGGCCCGTGAGAGACGGCTAGATCGTTTACATTGGCTCTGCGAAGGCAACGGAGTATTATTCCGTTCCGGTCAATGGCGTGAAAAAGAAAACGGAGGGAAGAGGGAAACAACGTTCACTTATTCATTCCGCGAGTATCGGTGGCCAACGAAATACCAACCGGTAGAATCTGACCGATTTTGAAGACGAATCGAGTCGCGCGAATTAATTCCTAACCGTGGATTTACGCGCGTCCACTAGCCCTATCGCGCGTACGTAAATAAATCGTTTCGCGTTTCTCTTGCTCGCGCATCGAGAGCGAAGTTTTTCAGGATTTTTCGGAAATGATCAGAGATGTTTCATGAATCGAGAGAAACTATCGCGATTCGTTCCATGTACGCACGACGATATTCAACGAACATATCGGTTTTATTACATTTCAATTGATTGTTAACGCTTCGTCATTTATGCACCATTAATATATGGATCATAATTTAAATTTATGGTCTTCTGGTCCCGTGAGAAGATGATAAGCGTTGGCTTTAATAACTAACTTTAGTGAACAATACTTGATGCGTTTCGTAATGTTTTTCGTATCAAATATTAATTAGAAAAATTTTAATTAATTAATTAAATCTCAATAAATGAATTTTCCAAGAGCATCCTTTCGAAGTTATGATTTGTTTGGAATTAAATTTTTTAATTTTTTAATTAAAGCCTGTTTGACTTTATCTGATTGTATGATGCCTCGTTCTATTTAATAAATAAATTCCTACTTGTTCTAGTCGTAAGTAGATACTAGACAAATTATATTTCGTTCTACTGCTAAACTCATTCTATTAATTCTTTCTTATTTAAATAAATATCTACTGCTACATCTAATGAAATAGAAAAATACTTATGAAACGTAATGTACACAAGTAAGGTAATTTCAAACAGTACGAACCGGAATCCCACACTGTTCAGATTACGAGAGCAAGATAATCGAAATTTCACGGATTTCTTCGTTTCGATTATCAGATTTAAAACGAATTTGCCGCATAGCGGTGGCCGTGCGCAATTGTCGTCTTGAATATTCGAAACTCGCGACAATTTCGAAAAGCCTTGGTGAACCAGACCGAATAATTGCTACGATTTAATGAACGCCGCGTGTACCGCTGCTCTGTCGAAGCTGCAAAGTCGTTTATATTTGCCCATCGAATCACGTCCACGAAGTTTCGCCGCTTCGTATCCACTTGGCTGTTTTTAAGTTGCAACTCCACGATGAAGTTGCCTAGCCTGTCAAGTGTCTACTAATTGGTGCAGCTGGCTGGAGTAGAAACGAACCTGCCTGCCCTTCGAATTATCGACGATCGTTATAGCATCGAACACCCTGTTACGAGCTCAAAAACGAGGCAAGATTGTTTCGTTTCTTCCCTTCCTTTCTTTTTTTTCCTCTCTCTCTCTCTCTCTCTCTCTCTCTTTCCTCCCTCTGTCGCTTTCGCGCGATTATAGCGATGGTGATCGAGTTAATAGGCGTCCCTCAACGCGACGAAAGTAAACGATCCGATTCGGAGTTTTGGATGGTGAATGAAATACTAACGAAATACTGGTATCTCTTTATATATCGTTGCCTCGTTCGTTTATATCTGCATAAAAGACTCTTCTATTGTTTGTATAAAGTATTTATAAAAAAGCACGAAGATAGAATTTATCTCAAATTACACTAATATAATTACAACAGTCTCGAGTATCGTGATGAAATTTCAAAACGCTTCGTACAACACGCGTGTTATACTCGTAAAAGGAAAATTCCTGTTTCAGATGAGTATTTTCACGCGCCATTATATATATATATATAAATGCGACGGTAACAAGAGAGATCTCTCCCGTGATTTTTAATTATTTTAATTATACCGACAAACGAACAAATTTTTCCGACGAAACATCGGTATCTGTTTCAAGCTTTCTCTATTTTGATACCTGCTCGTGTCTCTGGAGGGACGTGATGTTTTTTTTTTTTTTAAAGACTACGAACGACAAAGCTCTTGTTATCCAGTTAATTATGAAAGTTACACGATACTCATTATGCAGAGAGTAAAATGTAATACATAATTTCGACCGAGTTATCACGAGGCAAAGAAGTGTTCGGTAATTAAACCGTAATTACCGCGTCGTTAGCTGCCTTTTGTTAGCTGCTATGACGAATTGCGTAAATCTGTCTTTTTCTTTATTCTCGTCGTCACTTCCTCGGTGCACGAATGGCCTGACGAGCTCATCCGTTTACGATTATCGGGAATCAGGGGCAATCGAAGTCGCTCCACCCGTCTGCAGAAACGCGATCTGAATTGCTCGCCCTCCAGTTTCCACCTGTCTCATGTAATTGGATTTTTACTTTCAGCTCCGGCCAGTCTTCCGGTCGAACAAAGACAAGAAAATATGAAAATTCTCCGCCGAGTCCTGTTATTGCCCCTTAATTATTGGATCCTCGTTTGCGCGCGAAATTAATAAAACCGTTTCGCAGGATTTCCGAGCGTCATCTTTATTCAGAGGTAAATCAGTTTAGGCCAGGAACGGAAGTTCTTTAATTTAACATATCGCCGCGTCTGATTGGAAAGTTAATTAATCTCAAAAGTGAAGCTAAAATCTGGTGAGAAAGAGAGAGAGAGAGAGAGAGAGAGAGAGAGGATGAATCTGAAATATTGGTTGATGAATTACTTGCTAAGTACATATCGTTTTTGCAAACGTGTACACTTATTACTATATTTTCCTCGGATCATAAAATACTTTTCAAATGCAAAAGTTCATTTAGCGAGTTCAAGCAATGCGACTGCGATCGAAAACCGATTAATATCGAAAATTGGAGGAATTATATATTTTGAGAGAAAATTACTCGCGCCATAAAAGAGTAAACTGTGTTATTTCTTCTTACGATTGGTACTCCGAGTGGGCAAACACTCACTGAAATGTGAAATATTTATGAAAAGCTTGTAAACTCTCTCGGTTTCGCTTTGGAAGTAACAATTTCAAATATCTCGCGATTTTTTATCACACAGATATATAAATCCTACGGAGGTCCGTAATATATATAGGAAATAGCAATATTTAAATCAAAAGAGATACTCGATTTGGAAGATCTTCGCAACAAGTGAACTTCTAACAAGTAAAGTTTAGTCTGGAAGCTTAATCAACTCATCCGTATAACACAGTCACCTTATTACCTCGTCTAATACCGCGAACCAACTACTACATATGTACATCCAACACGCACATATACATAGGGTAAAATACGCTATCATAAAATCGGCAAATTATTTCCCTCGTCGCCGGCATCACGCATAAACTGTACCTACACAATATCGTCTCTTTCGAATTTATCTTGCCGCACGTTCCCCCATAATGGCGAGGGTGAGACCATAACTTCTCACGGGGGAGAGGGTTACTTTAATTAGGAATATAAATTAATATCTACATTCCCTGATACGTTCTTCACGATGCAGAGCAACGAAAGACAATTTTGATTATTTCTCACTGATATATTCGAAGAGAGAAATTATACTTTCTTCCTCTTTGAATGGAATTTTTCCAGGGTCTAATTTCAGTGTCGACATTATTTTACAATAGAAACGATGGCTTTATATAGTAGGCACAATAAAGAACAGTAAAGAACAGCAATTTAAAATTTATTAAATTATTTTATATTCCAAATGATTCTGTATTTATGAGTCGAAAAGTCGATCATGTCGATCATTAAGAGTTGACCGATCGAAATTCTGCCGATTTAAATAAGAAAAAGTCGCGCTACGTCAAGACGACGCGAGAGGTTTTTAATTCTTAATTCTTAAACGGCAAAGCAGAAGTTTAAGGAAACTACGTATCCTGAAATCTCGTAAGCGCTCGATGAATCTGTAATTTTGTACTCGCAAACTTGCTCGAGACGCGTTATTCAAAATGGATGAGCACGTCCTGTTCTCGCGAATTCCGCTGCCGAAGCATATCGCAGCGAAGACCCATCGGCACGCTGCTAACTCTGGGAACTCGCACGCTCGCCGCGAGGAAAACGAACAAAAGCGAATTAGCGATTTCTATCGGCGCTCGGTGCGATCGAAACGGGAGTGGAGAGAAATCGAGGCCGCGGTTACGGCAACCGGCCGTTCGCACGGCAGACATTGCCTCCGCTTTTTCTATTGTTATTCCTGCCAACTTCCGACTCCTCCTCGAGGGTTACTCCGCTTCGTTGATTTCGCCGCTGGTCTCGATCTGGATCGCCTCGAACGAGTCCTAAATTACACGCCGGGCCGGTCGTTTGTTACGCAATGCGATCTTTCATCGCAGCGACGCTCGTGACTTTTGGCGGCAATTGGCGAAATTTTTACCAAACTGTGCAATGACATGAGGCGAGTCGAGTTACCTATTGCTTCTTTCTCAATTTTCGATTCGAGGTATAACTTTTTTCTTTTACGATTCTTTGGTGTTACTTTCAATTGCCACAGTCTTAGTATTGTTTAACTATTAATTCCTGAAATATTACACGTATATATATCACGCTTCATTGGAACACACTTTAACGTTTAATATATGCTGTTTGTGGGAAGAAGGTTCTTCGTCTTGAAAATCTACGACATGTTAACGAATCTACAACATTAACTGAATTAACGCCTCCGAGAGATGATGGAATTTGATATCATGTATTGTGAACTGGCGAAATTTAAATTATTTTAAATCGAGCTTAATCGCGCCTTTTCAGGTAAATCGATCAGAAAAAGAAAAAAAAAACATTCTCCTGAGACTAGTCCAACGTTTACGGCGATTCATAAATATTTCTATATGTTATATACAAATATTTGATATTCAGTTTTTTTTTTAAATTTACAATCGCAGCGACTTGCAACGATAAGAATTAATAATTCATATTGCAACACGATATCTACAATGCGGTATTGTAGGAAAATTATTTTGGCACATGGACCTAGAGTTGTCCAAAAATTAATAAGGACAAATTCGCTTTTACGGAAGTGCAATCCCGATCGATCGTCATTACCATCGCCATTGTTCCGTCGAATAGAAACTCTGATTATAAAATTGCCATCACTCTTCTAACTTAACTGCGACGATCTATTTTACCAGAAATTCCCTCTGATTCATCGTTCTCTTTCTTTTTCTTTTTCTCTATATCTCCCTCTACTTTTTTCTTTTTTTTTTTATCATTGAATCCGTTCTATCCATTTTTCCATCTTTTCCACCTCTTTGCATTCGAACATTTTGCTCTTGGGTACCGTTGGGTACGAAGCTCGACAAGGCAGGTTACTATGGTAGCGTGCATGTCAAGCGTCACTTGACATTATTTTTTCGTTTTGTCGTATATTATACCGTTCAGACGCTGCCAGATATCCGCGAGCGAACGTGGAATCGCTATATTTCACTTTAATAATTCCTTTTCTTCTATTAATTTTTTACGACAACGAATTAACCGCAAAGAACGAACTTTTCCCTTTTAATATCGTTTATATCTATGGTCGCGACTGGTCGCGATCATTTTATACAACAATTACAAGAGGGGCAAACATTATCTCGCATATGTAGTCTCATCGGGCACGATTTTATTATTTCACGTGAAATATTGAATGTTTATTGTTAACCTACGATATGCTTATTCTTCAGTTATTCAATTTATGATAAATTGACATAACTTCATCGTACGTAGAATTATTTTGTTTGCACTCAACAATTAATCAGTTTAAGAGCAATAATTTATCTTAATTTCTGTGTAAGTTTCATAAAATTATAGAAACTGTATGAATCTCTTTTCATAACGCCAATATTAAAAAATAGGATTTAATTAATATAGCGCTCGTCAAAGAAGTTACTATACTTATGAACCAGGGTTGCACAAACAAATCACATATATCTTTTGGTTGGTAAACTAAAACTTGTTAGAAAATAAGGAAAGGTTATGATAATCATGCGGTTAATCAAAAATTTGCAATTCTTTTGGCTATCAAATTGATTGTACAAATTGATTGAGAAGAATTACGGTCCACGCGACGTTGATCCTTAATGAGTTAAAGCGTAATTCCAATACTCCGATAAAACTGACATTTTTAACTCGTGTTTTATTATATATAAATGGAGACAAATAATATATTAGCGAACATGGAAAATTCTTATAAAAGATAGAAACTGATCGCAAGAGAGTTGAAATATTGATACAAATTATTGCAACAAATATTTGCTCAGCTATGCTTACTCATCTTCCATAATTATTGTTTTTCATCTACCTAAGTAATAATATGATCCATGTTTATTTAATTACTTCTGATAATAATCAAATAATACGTAAACAAACTAATAATGATATTATTACGTATTCATACGTTGTTATTATCGTATATTATTTCGATAAATATACACGCAAGCCACGACAATCTGTGTCTTAATATGTTATACACAGGTAATTATAGTCAAAGCGATACAATCGTGATTCTATCATTGTAATAACCTGTAACATTTGACATTTCATGCCAACTGATTCGTACTCGATAAGTTGCATTCAAATACACGTAATTTCCATAAATTTTCATATTTTCGCCACCAGCATCTACGTTGACACACTTCTACTAACTCTAAGTTCATTAATGCGTACCAAAAATAATCTCTCTTGTGTATCTTCTATTAAATTTATAATTTCATTTCTTTATTTTTTTTTGGGGGGGGGGGAACGAAGGCAAA
>NIPQ01091565.1:0-17132 GCA_002806875.1 Lepidotrigona ventralis hoosana
AGGATGTTTATGCATTTGTAGAAAAGCATTTGCAAAATTTTGTAAGATATCCAAAATATAGCGTTTGTACGTAAAATTCTATTTTTCTCCCAATAATCGTAAAAACGTGAATATATATATATATATAAACATTCGCAGTTTGTTATTCAATAATTATTAATAACTAAACTGCGTAAAAATGACGTGTACTTTCTCTCGCGAAATTTGAATAAAATTACAGGATATTCATCGTAAGCTCACATCATGTAAAATTTTAAAATTACACGTGTTCGTATGTCGAACAATTTGTTTCGGCGAAATATAATTTCATTCTCACGAAGCGAAATGAAATTCGATAGACAAGAGCACCAAAGTGACAGATTCGAAGCAACGATCAGTTTTATGAATTTACACGTGTTCGTATGTCGAACAATTTGTTTCGGCGAAATATAATTTCATTCTCACGAAGCGAAATGAAATTCGATAGACAAGAGCACCAAAGTGACAGATTCGAAGCAACGATCAGTTTTATGAAATTCAAGGGAACAGTCGGGATTAAACCAATGATCTTTCCATTTTACGATCAAATTTAAATGACAGAGAATCAGAGAATTACAGAGAAAGGTGAAGAGAAGAAACAGGCAGGTGGATGGACTCACCGAGCGTGGCGAATTTGAATCTCTTGATCCTCGGCAGTGTGGCAGTAGTGCAAGCGCGCGTCAAGGCTGGCATCATGCTCTCCCTCTCCAACAATGTGCTCGGACGCGATAAGCTTGGTGATCCTTCCAGTTCTGGGACGGCGGCTCGTTTGACAGCTCTTTCCTCGGTGCCACTCACCTCTACGGCTAACGAGCGCATTTTACGTCAGTGCGTGCGAATCTCCTCGCAACGTGGTGTGTGGCGTTAAGTCGCGCGAGTCGTCGTGTGTCAATCAACAGGATTGCAAAATTTCCCCGACACCGTCGTTTGCAAAACGACGCGGCAGCCACAATTCGAGAACCGATCGTTTCGAATCGTGGCTGCTTTTCGCCGAATCGACTGCTTTTTTCCCCACACTTTGCGACCTGCTGGCGGACACGATGGAATTTTTGAGAGAACGGCTAGATTCGTTTGCCACACACTTCTCTGCCCATAATTCTACATTATATGAATTTCTGCGCCTGCGTGTTTTGTGACAAGTGAATCATGCTCGTTGCGAAAATTGCATTGGAATTTTCGCGTAACATTTTGTAACAAATTAAGGACAGAATGCAGCCTCGTTGCAAAAAAATAGTGGAAAATTATATGACAAAATACAGATTTCTTTCAATGAAATTCTTTCCAATCAATTGTGAGATTATTTATTCGCGTGTAAAGATTGTAAAAATTGACTGTTATTTTGTATTAATATAAAATAAAATATACGAAAGTTGAATCGGCAAGTATCCTTAGCACTTACCATTTTTAGAATAAACCTTAATCTTGGATTTTATTCGCGTGTAAAGATTGTAAAAATTGACTGTTATTTTGTATTAATATAAAATAAAATATACGAAAGTTGAATCGGCAAGTATCCTTAGCACTTACCATTTTTAGAATAAACCTTAATCTTGGAGTTGGAATAATGCTACTGTTGGAAGTGCAATTGTCATAACGAACTTGCAGATTTTCACGTATCTTAACTTAGTATTGAATTATTGGCAATTATTTTTGAAATATTTAATTTAAATTTAATATTACCTATTTGGAATAATGCTACTGTTGGAAGTGCAATTGTCATAACGAACTTGCAGATTTTCACGTATCTTAACTTAGTATTGAATTATTGGCAATTATTTTTGAAATATTTAATTTAAATTTAATATTACCTAATTTTGTTGTTAATCTCTTCTAATCACGTGAAATGTACAAAATGCAAAATGAAAAAATTTAAATACCTTAAATTTTTGTAATCTAGTATAAATTACAATAATAGTAGTTGAATCATCTATGACTCAGCAACTGCTCTTTGAAGGTTAAAATTTTCTAAGGAAATAGAAATTCGTTTTTACTAGTTTCGATATTGCATGCATCGTGTGTATCTCTCTATATTTCAATTCTGCATAAAAATCTTAAATCTTACAATATTATTATTGCCTGTTTTAAAAATCTTACACGATACATTAACGAAAGTATGCTTGTTTCACAGAAAGCTTGATGATTCAAATTTCTAACGTCAAATGACTTCGTGCGATTGTCCTTGAATGTGAATAAATATCCTTAACCATGATATTATAAATTTCATAGTCCCAATATTAAAAAATAGAGTCTGACGATGTAAATTAAATGTAAACGTTCTTAATAGATTAATCCACGAGCGTGAATTAAAATCAGAATAAAATAAACGTAAACTTTAACAATAAATTTAATATAAATTGTATTGATTTTATTTGTAACCCAACGATGCCATTTAATGGCCAAATTAATTTCAAGTTCATTCGTAATCTACCAATTTCGAATCTAACTTCATCCTCGCGCAAGTTTTCACTAAAATTCACTGGTGAATCGATTTCTTATGGCAACATTACCCACGTCTGCCACCAGAGGGCCATTGTTCGCGGAAGTTCTTGCTCCATCATCGATTCTTTCATAAATATAACTTTATTTAGTCATAACCAGACTCGTTCGAATCGATACCTCGAAGTATTTCCAGACTGCTCAGCCAAGTTTAATCCCAACGTGCAATTTCACCTAATCGAGCCGCTTGATTACTGTACACTATTAATAAATTTATCAACAGGTTGACGAGGAAGTGAATCTCACTCGCTCGATTCACCATTTTCATTGCAGTCGCGAAATAAGCTGACGCTTACGCTGCGAAAATTCACTGCAGGAAGAAAGAATTTGTTGATTCAAGCGTCTCCATGTCAAAGCAGGTCGAACGTTTGCTTATTTGACGAAGGCACGGGTCGATCGTTCGTATGCAACGGAAACGAAAGCGTCGCGGCGTATTTTCGGCAAGGGTACGACAACTCGAGATGAAATTTACTCGATGTTTGACTCGAGGCTGAATCGTCATTGAAAGCAGATGTTGCAACGTGAAGACGAATGCATGCGACGAGATACGAGCGACACAAAACACAAGAGAGAAGCGAGAAAAGAGATTTTAAATAGAGTTAGATGCCATTTTCTTAAGAAATTCTTTTCAACTTTCTTTCTTTATCTTTCTAAAATTTCAAGCAGCATCACAGACTTTATGTTGTCGCTGACATAGATTGGTAATTTAGTAACATCAAATCAAATTGAAAATTTCAGAATTAAGTAAATGTATCGTGACAGCGTTAACGTGATTTTTTTTTTTTAAATGCTAGCTTTTATATTTATATTTTTTATAAATTATATATTTATAAAAATTATACTTATATTTATATTTTTTATTATATATTTTTTTTTAAATGCTAGCTTTTATATTTCATAATTGAACTCGACAAAATGACAAAGTTACAAATGGTTTCAAAGAAATGATAAGCCAGATCTAATATTTGCTACCTTACTTAATATAGGTATCTGCATGTTGGAACTTCAACCATTTTGTATCCTTCCGATCATTTATGACACTCTTATACCTCTCTAAAATTAAAAAAATATCTCAAGCTCAAATGAGATATGAACAAATTCTTATTAACATGCATGACTCTTCGATCAAGATTGTTAAACATCTCAAAACATAAATTCTTTTCGTTTGCTAGACTGAGTGTGGAGTTAAAATACAAAAATTCGATTTGTTTCTCAACAATATATTTGTTCAGTCTTTTTGAAATTTTATACACATCTTGCCCGACGAAGAAATATTCTCTCGCTTCTCTTCTGTAAATGAGATTATAATTTGACAAAGTATAGATGTTCTTTTTGCTTAGCTTTAATTTTTTTCTTTGTTATCCTCATCGCGATTACACTTTTATTTATCGTTGTTACTTTCGTCGACATGTATGGTCATCAATTTCATTCATCATCGTCGGAATATTTGCGTAATTTGAAAGAATTACTACTCAAGTATCGTGTCACAATACTTTTAGTCACATCGGATGAAATGTCAATCGATTATTCATCGCGTCATCACTTTGAGTATCAGTTATGATCCAAACGTTCGTGCACGATTTAGATAACACGTTCTATTTTCTAAACTTCTTGTTTTTGATACGTCGAGACTATTGATGACATATGTCATCAAGTGTGCAACGTCACCCATTGTAGACGAGAATTGAATTTTTCATTTTCTTCTTCTTCTGGGAATGTATTTTGAAACAATAACGCGGAAAACGAAGTGTCAGGCAATCAATAAAAGAGCAACAATGAAATATATATCTACTTATGTAATTATGTTTGATCTGGTGACAATAGTGATAAACTTTATCGAATCTATGAATTCAAATATCCCGGTTTTAATACGGTTTCTGACAAAGACTCACGATTCTTTCATTTTTCATTGCGAGAGCAATTTAGAATACCACAAAGGTTTATTTTAGAATACCATTTAGGATAATTGGATGATTGATCTCTGTTCATGCGCTTTAATATTAAAATAAATTGTACAAAAATATTTGTAAAAGAAGCGAAAAGAAGTATTATCTTTTTAACAAAATTTAATTTTGACGTTGTTGAAAAAGTTTTTTTTTTTAGATAATATATTTGCAAGTTCTTTTGCATAATTTATTTTAATATTAGAACACAGAAATGAGGACTTACGTGAAACCAGAAACTATCCTTCATAAAAAGTTAAGTATTCTGACTAAAAACTATCTGTCACAAAAAATTTAACTATTCTGAATTAATACTTCTCATAGAGTTTAATCCATTAAGGATTTATTTGCATATCTTCTGAATTCTATTTTTTAATATTGGGAATATAGAAGCAAAATTACGAGAATTCGTTTTATGTCTTTCACTCGGGTTCCATAATCTTCGACAAAACTTCTAGTTCTCATTTTTTGAAGATAATATTAATCATAACTATAAAAATTAAAAATTTGATGAGTTTTTACCGAAAGCTAACATTTTCAAATCGATGTTAATCAATGTTAATCGTTTTTCGATTAACTATTACTACTATATTCATTAACTTTAAGTTTCAAATTGATTGACTAGTAACATCAATCACTATTGAATTTCATAATTAATTTAATATTGCGACGAATTGCCGTATTATATCTTTCTAAACACAAGCTTACAATTCCAAAGAAACCAGTACAAACCATCCGCCACGAATTCCCATGTTCCCAGTCACGTTAACCCTTACAAAAATCACCCTTTGGTTCAATTGGAACGATAAAATCGTCAACGATTCTCGAACCACGACTCGAGAGTGTTCGCTTCGATACGGTTTAACGACACACACACACACACACACACACACACACACACACCACACGGCCCACGTGGACCATTTGGTATTTACTTGCATGGACTTACTCATCGACGACGGTCTCTTGACAGAAGACTTCCCGGCGAGTAACAGCCCCGACGATGCTTTGCCACGATGGTTGANCACACACACACACACACCACACGGCCCACGTGGACCATTTGGTATTTACTTGCATGGACTTACTCATCGACGACGGTCTCTTGACAGAAGACTTCCCGGCGAGTAACAGCCCCGACGATGCTTTGCCACGATGGTTGACCGGCGACTGTGCCGCTCCACGGCCCGCCAGGGATATCTTTGCGCTCATCCTCGCGGAGGCTACCGTTTCCTGCGATCCTGACTCACGTACAGGGAAGTGGAGCTCGGAGGTCGTGCTGTCATGCCACCTCGTTTAAATCACGCTGAGACCTTCTTCCCGTCGCTGTTGTTGTTGCTCTGATCTGACTACTGGATACGATTTTTCCTCGTGCCTTCCTCTCGGTTACTCTCCTCAATGCCGCTTGAGGATCTGCAAATATCACAGTGCGAGACTGTATCTTCTTTTACTTTGAAAAGTAATCGTTAGTCAATATTTTTTCAACGACGTTATCGAACGATCATTAGTTTTACGCGGTTTCTCGTGCGAATTTATATTTTTATTTTGTTTGCCATCGTTGGGAAGGCAGGGCTTAAGAGATTGGTAAATAATTTATAATGCCAATCAGAGAGGTTCACGTACGGTGGCATTCAGATTTTGCCTGTATGTCTATTCTTTATTGTCATTTTGTCTGTGTATCGTCTCTGTGTTAGTCATCTTTATTTAGAATTAGTTACTGCATTTCTTTCTATTTTTATTCTGGCTGTTTCAGTGTTGTCATACTTTTAAGCATATCATATCCCAATCTCTATACAAAGAAAATTTATATACAATATTATCAGATGTATTCATAACTAGATGTTTATATATCTGTCGCCTATTCATGCAAAAAAAAAAAAAAAAAAAAAATAAAATTTCAAAAATGTTGAAGAAATTTAGAGAAATTCAATTCTCGAACAGTGATTATTAAATTTTTACACAAAATAGTTTTGTACTTCGTACATTTTATTTAACTTAATTTATATATAGCTAAATGGAAAAATCAATAATATATATAGATTAATGTATTAATTCGCGAAGACATAACACAGACATTCGAGATGACACAGGAAAGTAATAATAAATGTAACAGTTACAGAAATAGAAAGCAGAAAATACTATTTGACAGTACTTTGTACTCTTTAAATCCTAAACTTATAAATTGCATGTCATCAGTTCTTTGCAATTTTTCTGCATTCTTTAAAATTTCCCACCAATGCAGTCTGACCGATCACAGTCACTTCGTAATCTCGTCTGCAGACTTAATAAACCACCTTTGATTCTAAACAAGGTCTATCTTATTAAAGTCCGTCAAAATCGTGCTGACACATTTCTTGAAAAATTCCGCGGTAAACAGTTTCAAACGCGGTATTTGTTTACCCAGTAATCGCTCGATATTAACACCTACCAGGAAGACGAGATCAAACGAGTTTCCCCAGGCATGTTTCCACGTTCTATGAAAGAATTTTATTCGTCCTTCGTATCTGCGTCAATATCTTCTGTTTTTTGGCTCGAAGATGCTGGAGACAAGGCACTGAAATCTTGGTCGATCTGAAACCAATACAAACATTGAGATTTCAGTGCTTAGGCGGGAACTAGACGAGTTCTTCGATTGATATTTACCGATTTAAGGGAATCACTGTGGAATCACGTATAAGGAACTCGGAAACCGGAGGTCAAATGGGCTTGAAATCACGACGGGCCTTCCATTAACGTTCTCCCGGCTTGTCCCTGTTCAAGAATCACCATATTCGACGTATTAACCCTGGGCCAGACTTCCTGTCTACCAGCGTGCTTCTGTCTCGATTATCTGAAAAAGTCGAACACATGGTCCTCGTTCAACAGTTCCAACAACGCTTCTACGTTGATCACGATTGATCATTCGCGATGCTTTCTATGCTTTTGAATAGAGTTTTGGTGGCATTGGTTCGTTATCTAATTCGTTAACGAGCTATTTTTTTAATCTTTAGTATACGTTTACTGAATTCTAGAAGAAAGACACGTGGGTATCTCCTTTTCGATTTTACGTGAAGTTATTGCAAACATACATTAAAAAAAAAAAAAAAATTAATACCTATATGGAATACAATTTTAATTAATATGATCAATACAAATGATATTCATATGTAGTATGATATTAGTATAGATTTAGACTACATATAGAATGATAAGTAAAGTACTGCAAATTTTTATGAAAAAAAATACAACTTCGGTAGAAAATTGTATCGCGCATCAAATATTATAAAAAAACACTGCACTTTGGATATTTCATACATTTTATACGCATTTTATACGTATTTAAGTGCAACTTTGCACTTTAAAATTTACTACAGATAAGAATACGCAGTTTAATGATATACTACATATATATATATTAGAACTACATAAAATAGTTGTCTACTGGTGATGTCATCTGGATGACTTAGCATGATTACGTATGCTAAAAGTTAACAGTTGTTATCTTTTGACACTTTTGAATGTTTCTTTCTTTTTTAAGAACTGATTTACAAAAAATGTTCCTCGTGTTTTTTGGCCGAACAACTGGACAAAACTACGACGACCAGTGATAACGTTAATTTATAACGAATAATTATCGGCTATGTACACATGATGCAAATTTGCATGTGGCCAGCGAAACACTTTCAGCCATGAATTTCTAATCGTAATGAATCATCGATTACAATGTGTGGATAAACGTGATATACTCTGACTCATATATTCTTCCAATAGATTACTCAAACCGAACGCCCATTGTTTATTATTATTGAGCAATCACTTCTTCCTTTGGACATTCAACAAACAAATGGGAATTCTATCCACGTGTACCAGACTTTTATTACGCTGCCTTGCAAATAACTCTAAGCATTAACTGATAATAGCTCTTGGATATTTAACAGAAATTTAGATTTTAATTTAATTTAATTCTTTCACACTCTTTATTTAAAAAAAAAAAAAAAAAAGAAATAAAANCGAGATTGTTTATGATCACGACGTTGAAAAAATAGAAGTCGTTAACCTGTTAACTATGTTTGTTTAAAAATACTACTACGAGATGGACGTTTTAAAATGACGTTCTGAGACTAGATGAAAATGAAAAATATGTACGAAAATTCGTTTGAAGAGACGAGGTCTCTATAAGATCGTATTTCTTCGAAATTTGATATAGAACATTTAACTGTAATTTGATTTCCGTTGGACAATTGTTAATATTCTTGATTCTCAATTTATCACTTTTTCCCATGAATGTAATTCTTTTTTTTTTGTGAATGTTTAAATTTTGTTAATAATATCAACTGTTCAAAACAAAACCATTCATTTATTCTCTATTTTTGCACTCGTCATCCTTTGATAAAATATTTTAGCAGCTAGAACATTTCTTTTTTTTTTATATTCACAGATAATAAAATTGAACGCGTACTTTATAACATAATTCACATATCCTTCATTGTATAAAGTATCGTTACTTAATCTTTTCACTTTTATATATAATAAAATAAAATATATACCTAATACTTGTTCCAACTTTCATTTTTGATACAGACCTCCACAGTCGACAGATTAATTATTGTAGAAAAGATATCGCGAGTGAGATGTGACGTTAACGTTAATTGAGACAATCCCAGTTTATTTTCAATCTCCTCGTGAAATTCTCCTCTGATTCTCCAAGGATCAGAGACGCGACTAATTAATCATCCTTGTAAATACAGCCGTAATAAATCCGGCTATTTAGAATGCGGCCGTCAGAGGTGGAATTCCACGATTAATGAGTTAACGTGGAACGCGTATCTCTGTCCACGACACGCATTGCGAACACGCACTGCTCTTGTAAATACAGCCGTAATAAATCCGGCTATTTAGAATGCGGCCGTCAGAGGTGGAATTCCACGATTAATGAGTTAACGTGGAACGCGTATCTCTGTCCACGACACGCATTGCGAACACGCACTGCACAAAAGACAACGTTCGCGTGGCGAACTATCTATCTCTTGAAGCATCCTCAGAGTCTATCGAAGACGAGAATTCTTTCTTCTCTTTTTTTTTTTTTTTTTTTTTCCTGCGAAGGCGCGCCAATTTCCATTCGCAAACGAACAACTCTTTGGTCTGGATGAATTATGGATTATGCAACGGTTGATTGAGTTGAGCGTTTCCCTCGAGCTCGATTAGATCAACTGATATTCGCTATGCGGATTGTAAATAGATTCGCGAGTAAGATGTGCGTTGTTCGGATGAATCTCTATTGATTTTGTTAATTGCTTGTAAGAAATCTAGCGAGTTGACTTTTCAACCCTCTGGTC
This sequence comes from Lepidotrigona ventralis hoosana, assembly GCA_002806875.1. Taxonomy (NCBI): domain Eukaryota; kingdom Metazoa; phylum Arthropoda; class Insecta; order Hymenoptera; family Apidae; genus Lepidotrigona; species Lepidotrigona ventralis. Next base: position 9,773 of record NIPQ01091565.1, read on the forward strand.
TCTTGATGTGATTTATATGCAAGAAAGTAACGTGAATCTGGGAAACTAATAATTTAGTGAAACACGATAATCATTAATGTTAATTTTATTACTGTACTGTTATGTTATTATCTGTTAAAATCAATTTGGTTGAAAATAATAGTGAAGTAGTAATTACTTTCAAAAATTTGGATAAATTAATAAAAGTATAGTCTTCTAATTCTGTACAACTCTAAACTCTGGCTAGAAGAAATAATTATGAAGTAGAAATTAAAGAACAGATTCTTGCATTATTAGGAAACAGATTCGACAAAGTCAAATGATTAAAAATGAAATGTTACGTTTACGGATCAAATAGAGTTCTACGTGAAAAATTTGCGTCTTTTTAAACAAGTTTGAGATAATCTCCTCCCGTTGAGGATCTATATTTGCGTTTCGCGATAGCTTTATAATTTATAGAACTAAATAATTGAGCTCGAAGACGATGACATCGTTAAATGTGAGCATGTACATCTCTTATCGATTCTGGGTCATTTCTTAAGGAAAACTTTCCATAATTGTGAGATTCGAAGATAACAAAGCTAATTTAATTCTTTATCGAAGATAACAAAGCTAATTTAATTCTAATAGCAAATTATATCATAATTGATTTTTAAATAAATTGATACGATGCATGAAAAAACAGAAAATCTATAAATACAGAAGTTGTATTCGACTCTTCTGAGAATCCCAACATAATTTTTTATACGTCTAGTGAGATATATTATTTTTATTAATCCTATTTAGAGCGATGTTAGTACAATTTAAATTTACTCAAATATGAGAATAAAAATAATTCTTCATAATATAGAAAATATTCCTAAAGAAACTTAACAAAACGAAAGAAAAAAATGTATTTAAGCCTCGCGTGTTAAAAATAAATAAATTTTATAATTTTCTCTGTCACCACTGAGACATGTGATCCTGATTATGAAAGATCATAGTCTCAAAAATATCCTACACCTAATTTTCTTTCATGGTTGAACATCATTATTATATCAATACGAATCGTTACGTTATTACGTTTATATTTCTGGAAAGAAGAAACATTCGTCTTAATTAAGAGATCAAGATCCCGAACGACGAGTTAACTCGTCCACCCCTAAGTCAAGAGGTTAATAGACAAGCTGCGCGAAGCGAGCTGCGAGCTTCAAAACTGGAACAACTGGGAGGGAATTTTCTGGAGCATCGACGAGGCTAAATATATTAACGAGCAACCGAAGACCTTCGCCACGTTATCACGTGTCCGATCGTCTGATATTTCTAACGATCGTCCTGACGTCACCGAATCAGACTGCATGCAAATCTTCTAATTGCAACGCCGCAATAATCAGCCAATAATAATTCTGGCATCGTCATCGACATCATTCGTTTGCTTATCTCGCCAAGATGGCGTAATAATTTAATTAATTTAGTTTCCAACCAGCGTACGCGATGGTATCGATCACATCAGCTTCGACTGCGGACAATTGTGCAGCCTATGCAGGTGAAATGCGGCTGGCACGCTGTTTTCGAAAGGAGACAATGATTTATGGCGACGGAGTTATCGAGTTGGAAGATGACGCAGGTCATCCGGTGGCTTTTGAGGCAAGTGTATCTGGCTGGATCGATAAATCGAAGCTTTCGACAATTACCTTCGACCTTTCCGAGTTGGAAACGTTGGCTGGCGACGTCCCTTGCGCGAAAGTGCACGTTACGCTGTTGGACTTTGCGTGTAAAATATTAAATCCGGGAACGTTTCTAACGATGTGTAAGTACGCAGGCTCATATAATTTGTTATCGACGATCCTATTTACGTGAATCGACGCTGGTCAATCACGAGTATATTACACAGAGAGATAAAAGCGAGGGAGGAGGCACAATTAATTAAATATTTTACAGAAAATGATAAGCCTGTAAGAAATTTTATGATGAATTAGGAATTAGTTACTCTTCGGGCTGTACCTACTGATTTTAGAAATGATTTCTAATACTAATTACTTAAATTCAATTCTTATTGTGTAATTATACATAAACGAACGTCCCTTGAAATTGTTAAATTAAAAATATTAACAATTTCTATCCTTGACTGTTCAAACCAATTGCGTTTGAACGCAATCGATTTTTATTTACTGCTTCGATCTATCGCTATTAAATTAATAATTTTCTACTCCAAATCTCTTTCATGCGTTAAATGATTAATTTATTGTTAAAGTAATTAACTTTCGTTCCAAAATTAATGATTCAGATTTATATCTCGTAGTAGCTCGTCGCCCGCCATTCCGAAACGCATTACAACACGCAGAACAACAGTTACCAAGAGGAAAGATAAACAAGTCAACCCTTAATCAAGCTACCATAAATTCTTTCGCGAAATGGATTCCTGTACGATGGTTGCGCAAGCATCAACGCGGCGGGAGGGGCAGGCCGCAGCAATTAGGGTGGCATACGGAGCGTATTACCAACATAATCAAATCACATGGTCCCTTGCAGCCCCGTTATGCCCGTTGACAGGCTACAAAAAGGGGGATGGCCACCCTCTCGAGCCATCGTGCCGGATCCTGGAGCGGCCTCTGCCTATTGGCCTTGTACGCTGGTTGATTCATCTGTTTGCTTTTTATTATCTCACCGACCACCGGAAAGTACCAGCTATCTGGCCGATGAGGGGTGGCGTTAATCAATTGATGGGATCAGGCCACGGTGATGATGACGAACGCGCGCGCATAAACAACGTGATCGTGCATCGAAACGGTTTTTCGATCGATCATCGAGCAGAAACCGACGATTCGTCTCGGTCATCAAGGATTTTTACATTTGCATTTCATAGTTTTCGAGGCTAAGTGCTTTCACTGTTGTAATGGCAGATTCTTTTCTGCAACTTCGAAACGTAGTCTAACACTGATACAGTGAGCGAGAAAGATTTGAAAATGATGAATCTCTTTTGCATAGTGAAAATCAAGATTCCAATTTAATATTTCATTTCAGTGTCGATAAACAAGTGTTGAGAAAATGTACTGATATTTACTTGGGAAAAACCATCAAAAAATGAAATACGGTTTCTTTAATATATTGTTTAAACAAATGGTTTAAACGCAAATTCGTCGTTAACAAGACACTAATTTCACCGGTTTATACAAAAACTGTATTTTCAGTAATTTCCGAGATATTTGACAAAATATATTCCGGATCCCCAACTTTGAGGGTGGTTTCATCCCTTCAACATCGACGATTGCCGATAAACAGAAAATGCGTGTCAAATATTTTCTCGAAAATTACATTTATGCCAAATTCCATCAAAATTGACACTTCGATGTGTTCTCTTGTAAGTAGTAAATTCATTTCTGCCACTAAATATTATAACAGATATCTCATATATTTTCACCATTTATGTGCGCTGTGTATTTTTCGTATTTTTTTTTTAAATTAATTAGCAGCATAGTTTACTCGTAGTTTAATAATTAATAACTTTGTTGCTAATTAATAATTTATCACTTCAAATTTTCATTATCAAGTAGCCGAATAATTAGTAATTTATTATTTTAATTTTTATTTTATTACTCCAACCTTTTGTTATCAAGTACTCGAGTAATTAATAGTTTATTAGTTCAAACTTTCATTGCTATATAATTGAGTAATTAGTTATTTACTTTAGTTTCAAAATAGAGAGAATTCCGAGATAATCGAAATTCTTTTAGAATTTAAATTTGCAATCAGACTTTCGAAATAAGGAAGCGGAGCGAACTTGAATTGTTTCAAGTTATAGTTTATCTAGATTTATCTAGGTTAACTAAATTGCGAATTTTTATGCATTTACAGAAAATTTATAGGTGCAAAATTGCAACGGATGCACGTACATAATAAAAAGATATAGAGTGTCTTTTGTAATATTTGATGAAGTAGTAAATACACAAAATAAAACTTTCAAAATATGTACGCATAGAACGATAGATAGAAAAGACTCGAATTTTTTAAATATCCCTTATCTTTCTCAATACAGCAACAAAACGTTCAGAACTAACCACTCTCGATCGTCGGCGAAACACCAAAAAATAAAACAAACCTGCACTGTAATCGCGTCGGAAATAAATTTTCATCAACAGCAAAATAAATATTTCAGTTCAACGATGCACCGGTGTGAAGATAACACTCGACAAACGAATTTGATTTATCTCTCTGAACGACACCACCCTTCAATTTAAAAAAAAAAAACTTTAAACCGTTTCCCTTTACTTTCGACCGCGTGAATTTCCTCTTCTACACACGCGCGCAGTGTGAGTTTCTCTCGTACCTTTCTCGCGTTGGTGTCGAAGCGTGGCACGAAGCGCGGTTCACCGCACGACTTTCAACGTGGCTTGCTCCGCGAGCACTGTTTTCTAAGACGCCTCGATAGGCCGAGGGGTTGCGCGGCTTTCACCCCCATCGCGGCTTGTGACGTCGTAACGCGAACGTGGTGTCCATGTGGTGTCCTAGGCAACCCGGCATTCGTGTATATCCATCCCGCCCTCCTTTTCTCACCCCTTTTGCCCTCTCTCTCTCTCTCTCTCTCTCCCTCTCCCTTCCTCCCTCTTCCTCTCCCTCACGCTCCTAACCATCTTTCACCCCATCGCGACGTCTGTATCTTTTATTTTTCGCTCGTTCCGTGTGTGTTTAGCGAAGATGTCTTAACCTATCGAGGATCGTGTGGTAGTTTACCACAATGCTGTTTAGTGGAGATTTGTAAATTTTTGTACACTTTGTGTAATGTAATTTTTTAAAGTGTTTATTAAGTGAGAACATCTGTTTGTAATACTATTCGCTTGAATTAGGATAATTCGTGTTATTGGATACTAGACTCGTAGAAATGCGAATTTGTACAACGAAAATCCACAGGCTAGTTGCAAGTGCTTCAAAATTTTGAAATTTAGCGACAAGAAAGAAAGAAATATTGAAATTGACTCGATATATCTCTGTTGTCTGATCTCTGTCTCTCGGATTTTAAAGTTCGAGTTTTTTACTTTTTGGAGGATTTTTTATACCTTTTCTTTTTTAAACAGCTTTCCCGAGGCAAAGCACGCGATCTCGCGTGTCCACGCGTCTGCGTCATTGCTGCAACCATTCGAACACACGCGCGCGCCAGATAGAGAAATCGATCCAGTCACCTGCCTTCGAATACGGGAGCCTTCGCACCCCTCGCCATTGCGTCCTCTTTATCGTGGATGAGTATACTCGCGCTCCTATACTGATCCCTTCATCCCCTCCGGAACATTCCAGGAATTTTTATGAGGTAAACACTATCGCCATTTCACCGATTGTTAGGTGTATTTATTTAATTTCAGTTGCCTGTCGACCGTGATGCAATGGAAAAATCATTCGAAATGATTTTACTTATTGACGATCAGTTGCTTTGTCTTTCATTTCTTGGAATATTCCAAGAACACCGATCGAAATGTCTGTTCTTCCTGCGATTCGTCTTTTCAAGCGTATTATTTTCTATGTCGAAGAAGAGTAACTTTTTCTTGTGTGAATAGGGATAAAAATTTAATCCTTTTTGTATCACAAGGAAATAATTCATCCCCTTTTTTCATAAATTTTTAATCATAATTTTTCTCTATGAAAAAATAAAAATTCCACTTTCAATAATTCTTCCAAGGAATTAAAATTCTATCCCCTTTTCTATTAAGTTTCTCCTTTTAATCTTAACAATTCTTATAATCGAGGAACGAAAATTCTTTACTTTCATCCCTCTCGTGCCGAGATTAATATTTCTAGAGTAATACGCGTGAGGCAAGTTTCCACGTAAACGACGACGTCACGATGGATCGCAACGATCGAGTCGAAGTCGAGTAATCGCTATGCTGGGTGAGATCGATCGATCGATCACGGCTGTTCGAGAAAGGCATCTATATATTTAAAGGCCGGCTTCCGGTGTCGTCGTAGATTGTATTTCGATTAACGAGCACACATCCGCGCGCAAAGTGCACGTATTCTGGAGAATGACTTCACCGGTCGCAGGTGTGCATTGTATTTAGATGATATCGATTGCGGGTCACACGTCATAGGTCGGCCTAGAATCGACCCCTCGTGACACAGTTACACCCTGCCTCTGACACGAAAGTCACCACGAAATCTGTGTATTACTTTCCTCGACAGCTGAGTTGTAAATGACTAACAAACGATTTTTTTCTCTTGTTCTTTTTTCTTTTTTTCCTCTCTTTGCTCAGATTCGAAAGAAACCAATTCCATTAGTCTTTGCATAAAGTTAAAAGTTTTACGAGATCCGTAATATTTACGGTTCACTTACGTGCATTTATGTGTATTATACAGAGCACTTTGGAATTTTATTAACATTGACTGATGCGATTACCGAAAGTAGTTTAAGAGTGAAAAGTTGAAAGATACTCATTGTATATCTGCTGAAAACCAGTGTACGTGAATGAATAATCAGTGTTGAAGATTTATTTGTTTCAAACTTGACCAATATAATTATGATAGTTTTATTACAGTGTTAATGAAATGTCAGAATGTATAATATATTTCTAAAGTAGTTATTTACAAATGTTCGAATATGTTCGTGAGCATCTGTGCTACAAATTTTATTTCATCTTCTTTTTCAGCATAATCGTAAAAGACAATTCGAAAGATTAACTTAATATGTTCATCCGAATGAAATTACAACGAGAAATTATTTATTTGGAATTTGTTACGTTCCGAAAAATATAAATTCTTTGAAAATAGTCGAAAGATGAATGTTAAATGTGTTATTGTTAAAACAAAGAATATTTTAGAGTCATGAATATTAAAGAGTACTACAAAACCAAATAAAAAAAATTTTAAAAGTGTTTTTTTGTAGAAAAATATGGCTTATCTATAGTCTTCATATTGTATGAATCACACACGATATCTATGTACGTTGATTTAAACAGGATAAAAAAAAGTTATTTTAAAGAGCTCAAACAAACGTGATGTTGTCTAGCTACAAAATCAAATAACAATGAGCTGGCGTTACAATTGAATTTCACAACCACTTCTCTGTAAGTAACATGACTTATTGTGTTCTTTCTTTGCACTTTTCATCTATCTTCATAATACTCCACTCCAATAAAAATGAAAAAAAGAGAGAGCAACGGGACAGAGTTGGATATCGAAAATTTCAGAGTGGACCATCTGCCGCGATATTATCTTATCGGCGAAAATTTCGTAATAATTTCTGAAACGATAGCGAACGATAAGAGGCAAATAGCCAATATAGCACACAAGCTGGTAATCTCTTAAAGACGGTAATTGCAGCTCATTGGATCAAGAATAACGGCATTAAGGAATAATTGTCAAACCTCATGCGATCGGGGCTTACGTGACAGCGAGGAAGCTTCTTGCATAACGCGGC
>NIPQ01091566.1:0-32479 GCA_002806875.1 Lepidotrigona ventralis hoosana
ATAATTCATTCAAGTTGTGAATTTATTATTTTTATATTATTCGTAAAAATATTAATTCGAATAATCTTTTCTTATACTTTTAAACGGATGTTGTCGAATAGTCGAATATATGCTAAATTTTTCAACCCAATTTTTATCAATCTCTGTTTTAAATCGTTATATTCCTTCCTATATTGATGAAGTACTATCACGTTCAATACAATAAATAATTCTCGAAACAGATCTGGCAACAATGTCCATATTTAATATTTGATTTTCGCGGTGCAATGCCTGCCTAAGTCGATATGACAGGATGTGACACGAAAATGGTAAGTGGATCATATAACTCGTAAAAACCTGGGACATAAAAAAGCATTGGTCTATTCTAGTCAATGACTTATTTTAGTTAATCAATGATTATATTAAATTTATTCATACATTTCTGTATTGGTATTGCTATCAATTGAATTTTTAACCAAATACGTTAGATGACAGTACTTTATTTAGTCATGTAGGTACGATGATCGACAAGTAATAAAGTCACCGTACTACAAAGGAAAATTTTATAATTTATTTTAACGTTTATATGATACAGAATTTAATGGATGAATTATGACTGACGACTGACGACTGTTTATTAATTTCTTATTTACTATTATATATATTCTCGGTAATTTGTTTGTAACATGGTAACCAATTTATTGTATTTCCATGGTAACTTTTTATAAGACTAAATAGATGTCGCTACATGAACAAGGAACACGTTACTGTGCAACAAAGACAATATTAGAAATTAGTTCCATCATTTCACCGCTATGTGGTGATAGCGTTTCATAACCATAATTAAAAGATTGTTATCTTTTATGGTTGCTAATATTCATAATTAGATCTTCAGTTTTTCTTCTATATTTCATTTAATTCTTTATTTCATGTTGAATTTTGAATATGAATCTCTATTCTAGTATTGACAATTATTACATATATTATTATTACAATTATTACATACACTGGCTACGATACATTATGTTATGCTATACCAATTTTTAAACTTCTTTGTTGTAATATAAAGTATAGAATCCAAAAAATATTCTCTAGTTATGTCAAACTTAATTTGAATGTGATATAATATAAATCAATTTACAATATATTTCATAATTAACTTATACGAGTATTAGCAAATATTATTATATTTTTATAAACTTATCTTTATAAATCACTCATATAAACAATATTATAATAAATTTAATCATTAATTATTAATCATTATTATCAATATATATTATATAATATATATGATTAATTTAATAATAAATAGGATCCAAATTTTCAAATTTCAAATTAATAAAAAGTCTTATTCCGTTGCATGTGTCAAACGCAACAATTTCCAGAAAATTATTACTTTCCTCAAATGAACAAACAACATTATGTATAATTACCTTCACTGTGTTTCTACGACTTTCGGTTTCTTCTGAAGCAAAACAAATTATAAACTTACTAACGAAAAAGTATTTAAGTACAAGACGTGATTTTACACGCGTTAAACTGGTGCATGCGCAAATTATTCCATCCCCTATTATCATCCTACGCAACTATTTCAAAAACTTCCGGTTGAATGGAATTCTTAAAATTCCCTAGAGTACGATCGAAAACTACGTAAAAAGTGCTATTATTTTGTAGAATATAATTATGTTTTAAACAAATTTCTTCCACCGAAATTAATTATTCGAATTGCAACAAACATACCAAAGGAACCAACGAAATGCCTCCGGACAGACGTTTAAAAGGGAATTTAGCCTGGCGCAACGTACAGCGCTCTTCTATCGAATAAAGTGACACTCAGTAATGGAGAAAGTGGACGTGATGTGAAAGGCTTCGAAGTTCCCTCGCCGCTTCGTAGATTTTTTTAGGCTGGCACAAATCATGGAAGAAGTGTTTCAGAACGGGAATTATCAGAGGGAGTCGAATGCGAACATGACTACTATGGAGACGCAAAAAGAGGTAAGAAACTCTTCGATTACTTGACTATTTCAATTCGTCCGCCAAATCAATACGTCGCTTGACGCTATAATTTTGAACGAGTTTCTAGGAAGACCCTCGCATTATTTTCACGAACTGCAAAATTACANATATGGATTAACTTTATATAAAACTATTTTCAAATATTTGTACTATTTGAATACATAAAAAGTAAATAGTGTTGCATTGTTTGATGGAAATTATTTGTATTACTATGGTAGAAAGTATGCATTTTTTCATTTTATTTGAAAAAATGTCGAACTAGGTCACGAATTATTCGGTTGAGTATCACTGTATACTAGTGTTGGCGGCATCTACAGTATGTGAAGGATATTTAAACCCATGATATCCTAAATAGACATACAGAAATTTGAAGTTAGATATTACTAAATCATTTTATTAGGTAATCTGGTGATAATAGTGCGAATTGAAAAAATTAGCATTTCTAATTTTGAAAGCTAATAAATATGAAATTGCTGATTATTGATATTAAAAATAAATTATGATTTATTTATTTGTACTTGATTTATTTATTTTCATAAATTACCATACAAACACATTAAAATGAAACAGTTATATTCCGTATATTTTGATATTCATCATTGTTTATATTGTGTGTACTAGGACGTATTACTTGATCACATGGAAATCTCAATAGTGGAAACAGAAAAGCGAGCAAATGGAGCACTGAATTTAAGAGAGTTTTATACAGTCTACCTCATTGAGACTAAGTAAGTGAATTTTTATATTTTGATCCATTTAATTATCAATTATCTCTCCTTGTAAAAGTTATTTTGATATGTTTATAATGAATATAATATATATATATATATATATATATATATATATATATATATATATAATAATATTATATATATATAATATATAAAAAAATCNATAATATATAAAATAATCATTGTAGAGTTACAGATCCAGACTTTAAAGGCGCACTCACCAAAGTAAGTTCTCTATGGCGCCGGTACACAGAATTTGAACTGCTTCGAGCTTATTTAGAAATTTCTTATCCATATATTGTACTGCCTCCATTACCAGAAAAAAAGGTTTTATATGCATGGCAAAAAGTCACTACTGATACATTTGACCCAGATTTTGTTGACAGACGAAGAGTTGGTCTTGAGGTATATTATTTATATTTATTCATTTGTCTTTCCCTCCATTTAAAAATATCTATTTAATATTTATTCTAAATTTATTTCTAAGAATTTTCTATTGAGGGTAGCCTCACATCCAATACTATCTCGTGATGAGCATTTTATGGGATTTTTGCAACAAAAGGATGGTTGGAGAGAAAGTATTAAAGAGACTGGTAAATTATGTATCTTATCAAAGAAATACATATCTTATTACCTGCGTTTATTATGAGTATTTTTTTAATCGTTAATTTGTTATGGCAGGTTATTTGCAATTGGTAGAATCAAAATTAAAGGCACTGAGTGTAGCGGTGCGTTTACGAAAACCAGATAAGCGATTTGAAACAATCAAAAATTATGGAATTGAACTTCAGGTATACTTATTAATTAATTAAAAAAAAAAAAAATTTTTATGATACATATTTATTTAATATTTCAGAATAATTTATGTAACCTACTTCGAGTACGTGCGCGACTTGTAGAAAAACAACATGGTTTGTACAAATTACATGCAAATTATGGTCGTGTGTTTAGTGAATGGAGTGCTATAGAAAGAGAAATGGGTGACGGGCTACAGGTATTTAAATTTATACATATGAATATTTCTTAACACTTCTGCAAAAGTTAGAACGACCAATTTTTTGAGAAAGTTCTAAGTGATAAAATATTAGTTAAAGTATAATACAAGCATATATATTGCAAAGCGCACTGCATTACAGCCTGTTTTCTTAGAAATCGGGTCACTACTTGGATTCATTAGCAGCAACAATAGATACAACTCTTGAAGAAGAGGAATTAATAGCAGATCAGTTAAAAGAATGGTTGTTTGGTGCTTCTGCATTACAAGCAGTTGTCAAACGAAGAGAAGCTTTACAATTAGCCAAAGATGAAGCTCATGATGCTTTAACTGCAGCACTTGAACAAAAAGAAAAAGTTATACAAGGTTTTGAATTATTTGAAATACTATTACTATTAATCTTAAAAATATTCTTTGATATAATATAGTTTATTGTTATAGGTAAATCAGGTTTAATGTCAAGATTATTTGTATCCGTGGATACGGAAGAAGTTCGTGAATTAAAAATGCTACAATTGGAACAAAGAATTGCACAACACGAAGAAGCTGTCAAACGAGTAGATGAAGATTTAAAGTAATGTATTTTAATTAAATACTTTATGTGTACTCATGTTGTATAAAATATATTGTGTATAATAAATTTTTTTATGTTTTGTATGTAATATTTCTAGATCTTTCTCAATTAAGGCAATGATGGACATAGAAAGATTTCAACATCAAAAAGTAGTAGATTTAAAAGAAATTTTGGCAGCTTACTGCATCTTACAATTTAAACTTACTAGAAAGGTAAAATTTTATATATTGTTATTTAATTAGTTTGCACAAATGAATCGATGTTTTTATAAATAATTGCAGGGACTGCAAGCTTGGCAGCATATCAAGAGTTGTCTAGAAAGTATGCCATAAAAATCTTCTCTCATTGAAATTGAGAGCTGAACAATAATTGTTCCACATTTTTTGTGCGATATACATTCCTATAATTGTAAGCTCACTCATACTGTACGCTTATTATTACATCAATGTACAAGATTGTTTCTATTATTTAATGTTAGATTAGATAATATTATATATACATACATATTATATATACACACAATTCATGTTGGATATATAGTTATGTGAGATATTCAATATTTAGTATGTTCTTGTTGTATGTATAAGATACAATTAATCAATTACGTGAATGTTCAGACAGTACTTAAGGTAAGGTAAAATTTGTGTGATTTATATACAATATAAATCACTGAGTAAAATTTCTAGAATTATGAATTATGAAGTTGGAAATATCGTTGTTGTAACTTTTATATACTGTCTTCTATATGCTCAATAGGCTTCAATTTTATTGTCGTCGGTTAAATTTCCGATTGTATCTTATTTATCGATACAATTGTTGCATTTATTTTTCATAATATTAGGAGGCTTAGTCTTATTGATAAATGATAAAATTTAAGATCTGAAATACTATTTTCTACATGTGAATAGATATGTTTTTCTACGTACATACCTGGTTTAATATGTTTTACTATGGTTGTTTAGAATCTATATTTTTTTCTTATCAGAATTTATTTTAGCTAACACATTTTGTAATGTACTGCATTTAAAGTCGATGGATACCTATTATACCAATGTTAAAGTTTAAGAATTTCTTGAATTCTTGTCTTACTTGATAAAGAAAGCTATTCTTTCTTATCTGATCAAATTTTATTTCAATTAGGTAAATATAATATATTTAAAAGTACATCACACATACATATGTTTGCTCACTAATTCTTCTTATAATCAGTAATATAATTTAAATAATATTAGGTATGATAATTACATTTTTTTTCAATCAATATCTAATATATACAATATTTATAATGAATAATTAATGTCATTTGTAATAACTAATTAGCTCAAACAAAGTTTATTGTAATACTTTTGGCAACGCAGTTAATTGTAAAAGAAATTCCTAATAATTTAAATAAAATATGTGAAACTATATTACAACCCATTATTACCATAAAATATCTTCCCAATGGAAATATTATATTATTATCTTTGTTACATACTGTGAATATTACAAAATTAAATTCTTTTAAGAATCATAGGGAAATAAAAGAAAAATGGTAAAATATAGAACACTCTTCGTCTAAGGAGAGAAGGGTGTAAATGAATTAAAAAGACGAATAGTTTAATTGGACAGTTTATTACGTGTGCGCCGGTATAGAAATATTATACAAATTCGAAGACGATTCGAATAGATTACGAAACGTTAGGTCTACGGTGTTGTCCCTCCCGAATCATATACATACAATACAAAGGGAGTGGTGGTACGATTCTATACACCTAACGAATCACCATTAAAACGAACCACTAATTAGCGACAACGAGGTTAGGAGCAAAAGGAAGTGGAGGGATAAAGGAGATATTTACAATTCAGCGTTTCCGTGTTCACATGAAATTCCGCACACTTTGGTATTAATCGAATGTACATACCTGCCTTTACAATATTTGTTACAACATAAATCGGGGGGTGGGGATAATGTGCTATCGTCAATGTTATTCGCATTTTTATGTTTTTTTTCTTTTTTTTTCTTTTTTTTAAATACGTAACTCGGTTATTCGTGTAATCAGTATTATGAATTAGCTGCGTCTGGCGGTACATCGTGACTCAAATTTATAGTGGACACAATTATATATACAGTGTGAAATATAGTCGGTCACTTGTTTTATTCACAAACGATACGGTCGAAGGAGCAAAGTTGGACATTTCTTCATCCCTTGTTATATACTCGATGAATCCCTTGTTATATACTCGTTGAAAAAAAGAAAAGAAAAATAAGGTACAAATTGTTTTCTTGTAACAGAAATAATACAGTAGACATTATTGATGATAAATTTTGTTATCACAAATAATGTTAATAATCTGTCACGTAAATATATGGACTATATCTTACAAATGATAAAATAAATTTTATTTGAATGACTGTTTACTATTGATAATTTGAATTCAATTATTGATAAATGAAGTTTAACGTTATATTCTTTACGCAAAAATTTCATTCTTCTGCAAGTTAGATTCATCAAGAAATATTATTTGGTTTGTTATTTAGAACAGTTCGTGATCGAACAGGTGGTAATAGTTTTTCTCTAATTGATGTTTATTAATCATTCTGTTGCTTACAATAATGTACTGTAATAAAAAATCGTTTGCAATAATCGTGAATTTTTATCATGTAAATATTATAAGCAATACGCATATGTATTAGCAATTAGCAAACAACTGAAATATTCAATTTCTTTTACTTTAACCCGAAACATACAAAATTGTATCATAAAAAAAAAGAGCTATCGAAGAAATATTGAATATTCGTTTTTCACGCTTATTTTTCATTTACGCCGATTTACAACGTGTCCAACTTTGTCGATGACGCTACTTCGCCGTTTATCCTTTCCTCTTTGTCTTTCTATTGCGATAAAAACATTCTTTGGTCGTTCGAACTGGCTGAAATGATACTCTGAGAAATAGAAAAATCGAATTGAACTCGTCGGTCAATGAAATTACTGCAGCTCGATGCAGAACAGAATTTCAGACACATTTTCGAGCGCTTTTATATCGATTCGTTCAATCGGAAAACGTTAATACTCTGCGATGTTAACACAACACCTTGACCTTGGAAAATTTGTTATTATGCATATTGCACCCCTTCACCTATGAACAACACACTGAAATTGCACAAACAATGAACAAACGAATTAATTGCTTTCCTAATTTATTAAATAGTTAAATAATTGAGTTCCTATGTACCTAAAAACGGTTAATTAGTGACTAATCTTCTCATGTCCGTCTCGAAATTCTTCGATCACAATTTTCGTCGATTCAACACAATTTCAGTGCATAAGAGCGAATTTTATTTAAAAAAAAAAAAAACATCGTTACAATTGCAAAATTATATTTAACGTACAATCAACTCAATTGTTTTTTCTTTTTTTCTTTTTGCAACCTTTTTTCGCATAATTTGGAAATTAAAGGATAATTACGTTGTAATTTATCCCATTAGTCAATGTTTCGATTATCCAGTTTCGTGGAGAAATCGATTTCTTACAGGGGCGTATTTCATTTGAAAATATTGGCGCAATGTTTTACATACGTTTTGTTCGCCTGACATCATCGTTTTGCAATAAACGAGGAATTATTAAATCGACAAATTCGATTATATAATCAAATATCGATTCGTCGATATCCTTCGTGGATCATTATTACATATTCTACCTGAGATTTCTCGCGAACGTGATGCGTTCGTTGAATTCCTCTCGTTCGCGATAAAAAAAAAAAAGAAGAAAGAACGTTCAATTACGAAACAACGAGCGCGAAGTTGCGAATTTGCAAACTCATACGTTAAATAATCGTTAATTTTATTTAATTGCTCCGACAATTAATCGGAGTTTCTTCTTCCAATGAAAACAAACAAATCGTAAGAATTGTATGATTTACTTACATGAGCTTAATCTAAAAGTGGAAACAATGATTGAAATTGTTATCGTTATGTTGACACAGAAACAATCGAAAAATTATATACTATATATCCGAAAATTAATTTTATTTTCATTTTTATATTTTAGATCATATATAATTTTATGTACGATCTAAATGTAAAAATGAAAATAATGATTTTCGATTGTTCTAGTGTTTTCGACATAACAATTCACTTTTCGCTGATGTTTCTCCAAATCATATAATTCTTTCAATTTGTTCGTTTTTGTCGGAAACATCGATGCTTCTTAACCCTTTCGCGTAAGAGTTTCAATCAATTTCAAAAATAATTTCGAGGAACAATTTATAATAGTGATCATCAAACGCAAAACTTCTGTCGATAATAATTTTAACTTTATCGAAGAAGACCGCAAAAATAGAATTTTTACTAGAACGCGTCTCATAAGAAATGATGTTCCCTTGACCCAAAAAATAATCAACCTGTGCCCTTCTTTGACAATACGATCAAATTAACCCCTTAAGGTCCCTCCAATTTTAAAGAAAAATCATATTGTTCATAAATTTACACACGAAGTGCTGTTTTTCGAAAGACAAAATTTCCTCGGAATTCCGTAATAAGAAATTATACTTGTAAAATCCAGTTACATAACGTGTAATATCACGGAGGCGTGACCTTGGGGGGAGGGGAGGGTTGAGCGCGAAAGAATCAAGCTTCGTCTCAGAAAAAGAAAGCAGCAACTTTTCAATTGATTTTTATTCCGTTTTCAGCCGTTCATCAATCACCCTACTTGTTCTCGCAGACTACGATTCTCTTCAAGCACTTATTGAAAGAAGACCACGAAGAAAGCGGACACTTTCGTTCTGGCCACACTGCACAACACTATGGACTTCCTGTATCGTGATGAAGAGAGTCACTGTCACTTTCCAGATAAGTTACATAGCTATCCGTGCTGTCGGGGTGTTGGCCCATGTCTGGGCCGCCGCTATTCGGATGGTGTGGTCCAGGGGCTGGTAAAGAACCACCACCCCCGCCGCCTCCACCGTCATTCATTGGCCCACCGAGCATCCCTGGCGGTGGTAATTGTGGTGGTCCGCTGTGGAGATCGTAGCCGTGCATCTAAAATTAAATATTAATCGTTTATCTACCGGCATCGTCAAACAGCTACAGAATCAAATATTTAACACTTTGAATGGCAAGTGTGTTTTGTGCGTGCTTCCTAGGCAGCACAAAATTAGAAATACTGCTTGATATATACTTCTATGTACTCCTGTTGCTTCCAGAGAATCCTTAGAACAAGTAAAATTCCCAACAGGGATTCAAAATTCTACCGTGGGAAAGTAAACTGTGATCCATAATGAAAAGAATTGATTAAGAAGGGAAATAGTTGCTTTACCATTACTGTTAACGACGAATGCAACGTTTTATTTGTAATCCTTTTCAATCAATTCATATTGCCAAATCACATTTTTTAGTATTGGAACTATGGAAGGAAATTATAAAGGATATAAAGATTCGCTTAAATTTAAAGAAATTGAAGTATTATTGCTTGATCTTTAAACAGTGCAAAATATGTCCTTTTTATTATTGCAATTATAATTATATTATACTATAATATATTATTATATTGTAAGGATATAGAGATATATTGTAAGAATATAAGATTTACTCACTTTTTGATACATAGGATAATTATTAGATACAAATTGATATAGATTTTTTGTTTTTCATTCACTTTTAAACAAACGTTGATGATATTGGAATTTTGGAATCTAATTTTAACCAAAAAATTAATTTAATTAAATCTATAAAATGTCCAAATCTTCCCTTTTCTGTTTTAAATGTATTTGAAAGATAGATCTTATAGATCTTTGTGACTGAGTGTGTGTAGAGCATTTGTTTCTATCCATTACTAGAATAGTACCCCATAAATATATTTTTATATTTATTTTTATTTTAAACGTGTCTGTGATCAATCAATCAATTACCTGTGATACCAGATGATGAAAAGAAGGAGTGTTGGGATCTAGCCTGTCCAAATCGGTATGTAAGGCGAAATCTGAAAGTGCTTTCCACGGTGGTTGATAAGCTTGAACTTCTAGCGGTGTTATTCCTATGGAGCTCTCGTGTCTCACAGGACTACTAGCCACCATGGGAATTCCATGCATTCCGCCAAAGCCTAATTTACGGCCATCCTGCGACATAAAACACCTTCGTTCGTTAAATTGTGGCTTCAAATGCGAGTATTAATACAAACGATACAGCCGATAGTTCACATTTAATAATCAGAATTTCATTTACTTACAAGAGAAAAATATTATTAATTGATTAAAAATAATAATATTAAAAAATATTAATAATTCTATGATGCTTGAATAATCTTTGTTATATTATTTAATATTTTTTATGTGCTCCTCACTATCAAATATTAAATACAAGAGACTCTGTAACGTATTTGAACTTCAAAGTCGAACTTCAAGATCGAAGATCTCATCCATTTGGTTCCCTTTGTTTCCAATTACATACACACGATGTTATTATAGAATAGAGTATTAAAAAAAGGATCGCATTCATTTATCTATTATATCTCCGTGATTTCAAAACTCGAGTGCTAACCTTCTCCTGCATCTGTTGCTTCATGGCGATGGTTTTCTTCTTGTCTTTGCACCGTTTGTTCTGGAACCATACCCTGATCACGCGTGGACTCAAGCCGGTCATCTCGACCAATTGTTCCTTCATCAGCGCGTCCGGCCGCGGATTCGCGGCGTAGCAAGTCCTCAGTGTGTGAAGCTGTTTCTCGTTTAGAACAGTGCGGACTCTGGTTGGTTTGCCGTCAGAACCGCCGCCGCTTTTATGGCCGCCCGATCCTCGAGTACCACCCACGCCAGCTTTGTGCGACCCGCTTTCAGACCCAGAGTCTGCGAACAACATCAACGTCACGATTACTCACCTCGATCCCTCGAGCGTCCATTCTTCCACGACAGTATATATATAGGAAACTAAGTCATCTCGAGAGCTAACGAAAACGGCAATAAAATAATTCCTTGTTAATCGGAGATCGAAAGCGAGTCAGTAAATCAAGACCCTGCTCTTTAGAAGCAACAAACGTCACACGTTGCTCATTTTCATAAAATGCACATTTTACCATGTTATCTGTAATTCACAAATTAGGACACGTTGGCCTGTGAAATTGGACGTCCATTACGAAATATGTATATGAGATTACGAAGTATCTTGATATTTGAGGTATGAATAAAAAATGAATTTTGGAGTTCATATTCTACGTTTAGGTCCGAGCTCCTGGTTCCAATTTATTTATGGATTATGGATATCGTACTCCATCATAATATATATGCATATGAATATATGCATTTAAATTTTAAGTTTATATATAAAAACATATCGATTCTATATACATGTATTTTTATCGAATATATCCAAACACACAATTTTTTAACTTCTTTAATTCGTAAGAAATATAATCTTTCTAAATGGGATAAAAAATTTTCGCAGATTATGCTCATTACCAGTAATAATTTTAGCAATATCTGGTGAGAACATCTTTCTCCGTGTCTGTAAAGTATGACCTAAATATTTTTGTTATAAATACGAAAATCGAGACACTGAGAGAAACATTGAAACGAATGACACTAAAAAAAATCAACTGAATGTATCAAAGTACGAGAAATCACAAGAAATTTGCGATATCATTTTCTCCTCTAAGATTAAGAGGCACAAGTTCGAGAGGAAAGCTAGTAACAAGAGGAACTGAGGGAAAAAAACCCTAAAATAATTAAACATATCAAAATACAAAATCACGAAGTTCCACGATATCGTTCTCCCGTCTAAGTAGAAAGTTGCCGTTCGAAGAATACGCTCGATCAAACCAGAGAGACGTTGTGAGAGACACGAGTTCGGTAACAAGAGAAATCATCCGAGAAACTAAGGGAAACGCTGAAACGAATGGCGACTTGTTTGCTTACGGTGGCTATTGCTCGATTCAATTCGCCGGTTGTTTGGAAAAAAGCCAACCTCTCGGGGAAGAGTAGCTGCGGCTAAATCAGGAGAATGCAGAGTAGAATGTCTCGAGGTCCAGCTGTGACTATCGTCCTAACCGGTCTTGCAAAACGTTCCTCGCCAGCTAATGGGAGATCCGGATAGTGGTACAGCATGGCGGATGAAGAACGCCTGCTGACTATTCGAGAGGCCAGAGACAATATTGTCGATGAGCAAACTTTGGCAACGATTCCGTGATCGGTACCGGCGAGAGAGATCGGAAAGATCTTTGGGAACGTTTCCGCAAGATCGACCGAGAAAAGTCCCCTACCCCCAAGTGTACATACTTTAGATCCGAAGGAAATTTTCTAACAATTGTACATTTATGTGTGTAAGCCGATTTCTCATTTCTCAAGATGATGATCCGATAAAGGGGGCAGATAGTGAAGAGCATAATTACGCCACTAACGATGAAGAATTGTTTGACTTTATCACATGTGGTATAGAATTGTAAAATATTTTAAAATAATTATATTACAATATTATATATATATATAAATATACATAATTAATAATCATTAGATTGTTGATATTTTGAAATATCAACAATTCATTTGGTTTTATTTTGACAGTATTTTGTCAGTTCAAATGCTTTTATATCATGTAACTGAGCAAGGATAATTTTGTTCTCGAAAATTGTAAAAATTCAAACGTCTTTGAAAACATTGAAAATTTGTTTTCATAAATTAGTTCTTGAAGGTTGAAACAGATTTATTGCTGTATGATTTTTCCGCACTATTTTATTAAACTAGAATTAAATAACAAAAGTTCAAGAAATCCTAATATTTCGTCGTCTAACCTTAATGTTCAAGCTTGAATGAAATGAAGAAAGATAGTACATTAAGTTTTAAAGGGAAAACTTTAATCTTCAAGATTATGATGGATCTTACAAAAAATTTATCAATGCTTTTGGAGTCAGTTTGAAAATTGTCAAAGTAAAAGGAGACCAAGTGGATCTCGATTGAATCGCAACAGCTTAAAATATCGACAATTCTTCACCATGACGAAAACATGCTCTTCGCTGTAAAATTAAAAATTATTAAAAAGTAATCGACGAGAGAGAGGGTCAGTTGCCCTAACGCACCTCCAAAGATCCCGTTTCACTCTTCAGCTAACGTTCTATTCATCAACACCCTATATTCGTGTACTACACGCTTTATCTCATCCATTATCATCGGACGAGCAAATAGAAATTGTCCGATATTTATGTCGAACCTTTCTACAAACCGACTGACCAAGGATATAAAACGAAAAGGAGCGCTCAGAGTTTCCTGGCTCGGCTCCCTTGTTAGCTGCATCGATCAGCGAACGACTGCACCAGGAAGAAAGAAAACAAAAAAAAAAAAAAAAAAAAAAAAAAAAAAAAAAAAAAAANAAGAAGCACGAACCTTTCGGACACTTTTTAGCCGGCCAAACAGCGAAACCCATATGTAAACGGCTGGACGAGGGACGAGCGTCGAATTTCATTAACTCCCAATTAACGAGTAATAAGTAACTCGTGCCGCGATAAGGATCCAGTTTCCTTGGCGGTGTCCTTCGGAAGGATTGGTAGCCGCACGAAAATCGAATGTTTGCGGACGGTAAGACGAAAAGGCAACCGAGCAAACGAAATCCTGCTGTCTATTTTTGCATCCTAAGCAAACAAGCAGTCACAAAGGCAGAACCGCGTTTTCGAGAGAATGAGAGAAAGAAAGGAAGAGAGAGTTGAAATGATTCCAAAAAAAGTTGCGAGAGGAAAAGAAGAAAATGCTGGAAGAAATCGGTAAAAATTCTAATTCTAGCTAGACGAAATGACATTCTTCAGTTGCTTCGAAATTAGTCGAGGAAGTATACATTAATATTTCTCAGTTCTACTAAAATTAAATTCATTGAAAAAGTACATTAATACATATAATATGTACATGCTGGAGCAGATTCATATACTTTCTCACGATCGCACTTTGTTATTGGTCTGTAATCCCATCAGACGTTTGGTTATAATGAATCAAAATAATATTTCCCAGTTACCGGAGTTTAATTTAGCCGAGCAAGTGTATTAATATATACTGAAGCAAATTTATACGATTCTAATTATCGTATCTTATCATTAATCTGTTATTTCATTAGACGATAGATTATACGTACTTCGCGATGACAGCATTATATTTAAATAATATAATTATTTTTATGTGTGTTGCTTTGAAATTTAAAAAAAACTTACAAATCTGTCTGTTATAATTTTCTTTCAGTTTTTCCGTAAAAAATATACATTTTAATGAACAAATACTTAGACTTAGCAGTTCTTCTTTTCTATTTTATCTTTCTTATTATACTACAGCCTTTTCATTTCATCATTTTATAAATTTGTATGAAATACTACTCTTTTGGAAAAGAAAGTCTTTATACTTGTACATCACACTAGAAATTTCTACATTTCTATGTTTGTATTTGTAAGAAATTATAACTATGTAAAATTTCACAGGGATGAATTTTAATAATTACTAACACATTGCGGACTAGCAGTTTTTGCTAATTTTATCCAGGTATGTTTTTGTTGAACGAGTACAAAGAGGTTTTACACAGGCATGATTTAAAATTAATTTACAAAATAATCCAAACAGATGGTCGTCAAAGATCATATTGATGACTTCAATGATATAACTGTAACCCCACAATTACCTTTAAATTTTTCAAAATTAGATTGAAAGTCATCTTTTGACTTATCATCGTCTCGCAAATTACACTCCAAATCACGTGGGCAATTGTTCAAATTTTCAGGTTCGGAATCACTTGAAGTTACTATTTTTAGTCTCGTTGAAAGAATAACTGTATCGCTACAATTGTCAGAGCTTTCATCGCTATCACTGTCGTCCTCTTCACTTCTTTCACTTTCGATCTCATCCTTAAGATCAACATCTTCACTTTTACTTCGGACATTTGATAAATTATCAGCAGATATATCTAGAATTTTTTCTTTATGTTCTTTGTCGCTATCCATGATTGACAGAACACTTGAAAATATCAAATTGATATAAAAATCCAGTTATTCTCACTTTTAACTCCTTATGTAACTTCTCACTTCAGCGAATGGCCTTTTCGGTCACACTGCTAAACGACAACAATGAGAAGCACGGGATAATCAGAATATTAATCGAACTGTACGGTGAACAGTAAATCGATTATTATTAACGAGGCACTTTCGCGCCGTTTATTGGCTGTTTGCTAATCGCACGAAGTTCAAAGAGCAATGGCGATGCCACTTGTTTGAATCCGTGGTTTAAAAGTGTGCCGCGACGAAGGAGAAATTTTTTTTTTTGCTCGCGTCGAATGAAAGATCGATCGATCCTCGAGCCATTTTTTTTTTTTTGGAAATTAATAGATTCCCCAAGGATGATTTCGTGATTTATAATTGAGACGTTGATGGAACGCGCAAGTTTTACCGAGGACGAGAGACTTCGAATTTTATTCAGCATCGGTAAAACGAAGTCTGGAATTTATCCAAATTTATTTGAGTCACTTAAGTTTGGAATTTATCAATTTATAATATTACGCATGTTGTATGTTACATGAAACATTTAGACTAATGAGAATTACTATTGTGAAAAGTTACAGTTAAATGACTGCCTTAAGAGTGAACCATTAAATATTAAAACTTGTTAGTATAATGGATAATTGAGTGTTTAAATACTGTGTTGTGGCTCGATGAACCAAGCAATATGGATCCGATTCTAAAGTATAGCAAAGTTGATATGAAATGTGACGATAAGAAACGAATCGGCACACTGTACTATTTTTTGTAGTTATCTCGCATTGACTGATTTGGCAATAGATTGTACACCGCACTAATCCTCGAATCGAATATAATTAGTATCGCACTCCTGTGGTTCAGTAATGCTGTTAATGTTGAATTCAATCAGTGGAAAACGTACTCTCGATTTGATAACTCACTTTACTTGATTTTATGGATGACGGCGGATTTTCTTTATACGAATGTGCTGGCCGATCACTTTGAAATGCGAGCCTAGAATCTTTGCTCTAATTTTTCTAAAACGGTGAAATTAAATATCGATAGGAT
Source organism: Lepidotrigona ventralis hoosana (assembly GCA_002806875.1). Taxonomy (NCBI): domain Eukaryota; kingdom Metazoa; phylum Arthropoda; class Insecta; order Hymenoptera; family Apidae; genus Lepidotrigona; species Lepidotrigona ventralis. The sequence goes on from NIPQ01091566.1 coordinate 16,309, forward strand.
GATCGATGCCAACCGTTTCTAAAGGGCACTGAACATAACTAAACAAAAGCATGAAAAAAAGAAAGCAAGCTGTTGTCCTCATTCAAACATATCTAAAAATAGAATAATAAATTTCTTTTATGTGGACAAGAAGTCTAACGTCTTTCGGATAAAATAATTTTTAACAATTAGAATTATAGAAAATGGCCCGAACAATTATTATACTATTAATTAAAACATTATTTATTACAACATAATAATATTACATTATTATATATGTATAATATTATTATATATATTATTGCAATATTTCACTGCATGTAAAACGAATTTTCGAATAATTATTTCAAGTTTGTCGTAAAAAAATATATCTAATCGGAATGGTAGTTAAAAAGATATAATATTTTCAATAACTATTTCACGCTTTTTTTGTGCAAGATAATTCTAATAATTAGAATTATAGAAAATGGCCCCAACACTGTATATGGAATATACCTACCTATTTGTACCAAATATAATTACAATCTTGTTTCAAACTTGTTTCAATGCCATCAGGATGGATAGTAGAATGTCACTAGAGCATTAATAAAATTTATAATGCACATAATATGTTCGTGAAAGGTCTCTTACGAGAGTTTGAATATTTTCACGAGAAATTGTAAGTATACACGTTGAAGGTACTGGTTGTGCAATTTTCGCTGGATTTCACTGAATAATTATCATCACAAATATTTTGATAGATAATTACAATATTTGATATTGTATGTGTATCGTAGAAAATGTTTATATTCGATAATTAATTCCAAGGATCGATTGTAATTATTAATCAAGTAACAGCAAATGTAACCGCGCATCTCACAAAATCCCTGGTAAAATCCTTGAACGAATCTTCAACCAATCTCACCGAGCTACTTACCATATCATTGCAAATATCTTGATGGATAATTACTTATTATTCTACACTAGATTTTCTAAATACAATTATTAATCAAGCAAGGAAAACTCACAAAGCTTACAAAACCTGACCACGTGTCTCCAAAAAGAAGAAGAAGAAAAAAAAATCTACGATGCCTGTCTTTTCGAGAAACATAAAGTCGGCTAAAAAAAAGAGTACTCGTAACCTATGTGGTGCTTGGTGACCTACGTGAATTCTTAGACGGTCCATCCAAAGGAAGCAACAAGGAAGCAGCTGGAGACTCCCGGAACGGTGGTTCGTGAGGAAAGAAGAAAAAAAAAAAAAGAAAAAAGTTTGAATAAACGTCCATAAATAAAAAGAAGAGAATGAAGGAGATCGTGCGTAGTTATGTGCGACGGTAGTTGGCAGGGAGGTGCTACATTTGACACCTCGGCTCCTCTGTAAAGAGTTGTCAAACCACTGGCCGTCGCTGGTGCGTGGCCCGGAGCATCCACGCGGCTGCCAGCATCCATCGGGGAAAACAGCACGGTGGTTTAGGCGCGACCATTTCCACGAGGAAGCCAAGTGACAAACGTCATGGGAAATACGCGGTCCACCGTGAAATTGTTTACGCGGGAATTAGGAGCGGACGGTTTCAGCCTAGGCCCCGGCGTGTCTCGTACTACACAATTTTCAATTATCACCGATTAACCGGCGTCGCACCACGTCGTTAAAATCCCCGTCCAAATATAATTTATCGTCGTTGCGTGTAAATAATGAATCAGTGATGGCGGACGTGTATAAAGAACAAGGCATGCGCGCGGCTTTCCTGAGAGTTTCTCTTCGCGCGAGCTTTCGGATTTTTCTTAATGTCCTTTCTTTCCGCGTGTTTGCTAACACTGTGCGCAAATGATTGGACGGTTAGTACAATTTTCAGAAAGCTTCAAACGTTTTCGTCAAGTCTCCAGTAATTACGATCTGCACTTTTGAGTGTCACTTTTTAACACACGTTCGATTTTGTCCAACTGTAAAAAATCGCGTCTCAGACTTTCCGCAGTAAAATTAATGTTATCGAATGACTACGTGTTAAATAAATTTCACTAAACAATGTTTATCAATTCGCTGACGCGACGATCGCGACGATGCAAACAGTCACGATGATAATGAAATTACTATCTGCTCGCGAGCCTCATTAGATATTTAATCCAAACCGATCTCCGGTGTATATGTGTGTGTGTGTGTGTATGTGTGTTCGCATATTAGGACTAGCTCGAGGAACACTAATCCTATGTAATCCCGCCGCGTAGGAGGGAAGTGGTCAAGCCTTTCGGGGTCTTAACGGCTTCAATTATCAACACCTAATTATGACCGGTGATCCTAATACAACATCGTCGGTATCAGAAGGGCCCTTTGAGCTTCCCCTCGAGCGCAGTCCCTTTCGCAAATTTGCTCTTTGTGCCCTGATAGTCCGTGTCCAGACAATGTAATCCGCAAATACGTTGCGCTCATTTGTCCACGGTGATAAAAGTCACCGCGCCGTGTTCGCTTCTGCCATCGAATTGTCATTTGCGGCAGGTCGCAAGGTACTCGGGCTAATCTCACTGGCTTAGCTAACATGATAGATTACACGTTTGGAAGGAAATTCAACCCTTCTGTTGGCACGATTTTTAATACTTTTATCTTTGTCGACTGTGTTTGTTTATCACCTGATATCGAAAGATCGGACTAAAGATCAGATAAATAAGAAATGTTGATTTATGAAGCTACTTTAGGGTTAGTTGACGTTGCCTGTTCGTGGATTTTTACGAAGAAAATTGGAGAAGCCCAGACAAAGAATTATTTTACCTGTCAATTATCGTATCGAAGTATTTTTAACACAACGCGTGTCTAAAATTATAACAGACATCGCCATAGGTTCTTTTAGAATTATAACACGCGTTACGTAGTTTATTCACAAAAAGAAAAAAAGAAATACTCACTGAAATAGAAACGATCTCTATTGAGCAAAAAATTCTTTCTCACGACTTTTTCTTTTATATGAAAAGAGTAGAGAAATGTAACAGATCATTCATCAAGAAGAAGACTTCCATCGTCCATTCGATAAGAAGTAGGCGAGAGTTTCCTTTACCTGATATCGAGCCGTCGTTCGGATGCAGATGATGATTATTATTCATAAGGGACGCGTTGTTGTTGTTCTCGCTTCCAGGAACACCGCCTGGACCGGAGCAAAGCTTCCCACCTTCGAGAACGTCGTGATCGTGTCTACAGAAGAGGCCGTCCTGTCTCAAGGCGAATTCGTCGCCAGGAACTAGCTGCCTCATGCACGCTGAACACCGGAAACACTTTATGTGATAGATCTTGCTCCTCGCCCTCATCACGTAGTCGTCCTTGCTGAAACACTCGCTGCACTTGTCGCACTTTGTCCCGAACAGCCTGCAACGAAATTTCCCCGCGTTAATGCCGCTCTTTCTAAATTCGAATTCTATTCATTTCGAAGACGTATTTAGACTGAGGTATAAGTAAAAAATTATTTTTTTTCGAAGGCATTCCCATACTTATCAACACTTTCATACACTCCATTTTCCTATAAATATATAAAAAGTGAGTAATTCGTAAAAAAGAAAGAAAAGAAGCTTACAAAATAATCTGAAATTCTCTACTAATTCCGCTAAGTATAAAAATTGAAATTACCACCTTTTTTTTCAGGCAATTTTGCCGGCAAATTTATTTATTGTCTCTATTTGCGTCGATGCGTGTTTCCGCGAAATTTTACTCGGCCGACGGATCGAGCAGTTAATTATCGGTTTTTAAGCTAATTGTGCTTCTCTGTAGCACTTCGTCCGGTTTCTCCGTACGAAACAAATTGCATTCATTAGCGGTGCTTCCTAAATTGTCGAATTTTATTAATAAAAAGTTTCATGCGATACAGAGTTCCAGCCCGATAGCAGTTGGTTAATTATTAGTTGCTTGCATAATTATATCATCGCGTTTCGTTTGTAATTCACTTGCAAATGGACGTATCACTTTTTTTTGTAGCATTTCGCTCGAAAATTTTAGGACTATGTTTTCATTTCGAAACTTTGTCCAATAAAGAATCTATAACGTGTTATAGATATATTGCATTGTATTATAAAATTTATTTAAGAAGCACATTAATTATTTCTAATTAATTTTATTTTTAATTGAGTGCATTGGTTATTTTATCAATGACAATTTAAACATTTAATTATATACAAGAAAAGTATCAAATTGAAACAATTAAATAATGCTTTATAACATAATATATAATACATAGTACAATGTGTAATAAGAATATAATATAATATATATTACAATATTATATTACACTGTATCATATACATTAAGAATTGTATTATAAAATACAATTTAAGAATTTCATTATCTACTAATTGTAAAACTATCAAATTAGAACAATTAAATAATGCTATATAATATATTTTATAGCTATAAAAAAATATAAAACATTAAAAAAGTGCATCCTAAGACTTTCGTGTGGGAGTATAAAATTCGACACACTATTCTTGTTTAGTATTGTAGATGATATATATATTTTTTTACTTCTGTTACATCAGATTAATGGACGTCTACATTTCTTCATTGAAAACTATTCTGTTTAGAAGAAAATAGAAAAATTTAGTAATAGAAAAGAAAATAGAATTAGTAATAGAATAGACAAATTTAGNGAACGTCACGTGTTTCGAAAGAAAAGTCTAACTGTCTTGCAACATTTCCACGAGAATGATACATTGACAAAATTGGTTTTCACGAATAGTCACGTGGGAAATTAATATTTCAAATGATCGAATCGAACGAAATTGAAAGCTTAGAGATTAAGTAGGTTAATTTAAAATTTCTATGATGATCTAATTTCTATGATGTCTAATTATACTAATTAAAAGTTAAAGATAGTCCCGCTAAATGTTCAGATTTCTTGGTACAATGGATCACGACAATTGAAATATTTCTATGATCTTTACAAAATAAATATTTACATTAAATGATCTTGTAATTTCTACGTGCATTTACAAATTTCTTTCAATCCTAACCAGTATCTATAGCCACAGTCATTTCTAGCTATGACGTTGAATGAAATTTCGAAAGATTTTATATGACACACCTAATATATCTAAATATCCAAATACTTTCACAACTACAGATTAAAGCTATTGGGTATTATTCGTGAAATCGAAAGAAATATTGATTATATAATTATTTGTAACTTCTGCATACATTTGTAGGTTTGTTTCAATTCTGACCGATCACAAGCATCCATGTGAATATTTCTTTTTCGTCTCGTGAATAATATCTTTAGAATTAAAAAATTCCAAGAATATTATAAATATTATCAATATTTGAAACACATCTAATTTATATATCTAATAAATAACCTCTGTGTACATTTATAGATTTGTTTCAATCTTAATTAATATATATAATTGTTATGTAGTTGATATTCAATTTCCGAGCGCAACACACGCGATATATTGATAAAACGTAAAAATTGCAAAGTCGTCCGTAAACAGGTATAAGAAAGGAAGCAAGGCTGGACCGAATCGCATGGACACGCAACACGACTCGAATAAAGATACATTTATTTATCCTTCACTTTTGCGTCGGAGCGAGCGAAAATTTGCTTGTTTATTTTTGCTGCTTGCTGTTAGCGTAACTTCGAATCGAGGGCTTCCTCGCGAAAACGAAATACCGTGTTCAATTCCGTAGTGAGTTCGACGCAACCACGTGTGAACCACACTTTCTCTCTCTCATCGTCTCTTTTTATTGCGGATGCAGATTTGTCCGCATGCAGACCGCAGCTTTTCTCTTCGCTGTGTACGTTAGATAAAAATACTCTGAAAGAAACGTTTTGTCAGTTCTTATTTCTTTTTCTTCGCTTCTTCTCGTCTTTTCGCTTTTGTTTCTTTCGTCGCTTTTTTCCCCCCTCCCCACCCCCCTCACTGTTCTCTCACCAATCTCGCCGTTTGCGAATGCGTATCGCGTGCCTCGAGAGAATTGTCGCCAGTATTCCTAATTCGTGTAGTATCTCAACCGAGAGCAACCGAGTTCTTAATTCTACGATTTCGTGTTAATTTATTATTATCAATTATTAACTTTGTGGCATGTAGTTTGATATTTTTTAGTTTTTATGTTATGGTATCAATTTTGTGCTCTAATTGTTTTTATTATCGTTGAAATAATATCATAATATTATATTATACATAATATTCTCTATCGTTACTATTATATTTGTATATTATAATATAGTATTAATAGTATTAAAAGTAACATAATAATAATAATGATAATATATAAATATAATAGTAAGAATATATAGAATATTTATGTATAATATTATGGTATTATTTTATTAAAATATATTTATATATTTATATTTATGATATTTATCTCAAAGTATTTTCATATTTTTCAACGTTTTAAAGAAATAGTCCTCCCCTGTTAAATAAATATGACTTGAAAATTTGATAACAACATTAAAAACCATAGAGGCTCAAGTATTTGTATCAAGTACAATTCCACACAGAATCACTATTCTATGTTAATAATATCCAAATATTTGTCCCAGCTTATATTTGATGTTCGATAGTCTCGTTGTCGATGGATAAGAGTGTCGAAAGATGAAAGAAAGTATAATCGACGATAATATTGTCTTACCTGACATAATCGCGCTTGCAATAAGTTTTCCCATCTCGTACGAAACAGGTGCAGTGCTCGTCCAGGAATTGTTGACACTCGGCGCATTTCAAACAGGCGGCGTGCCATTCCAGATTCGGTGCAACTCGCAAGATCCATTGATCGTGGATTCGACCGCCGCATCCCACGCAATGCGAACTTGTGCTTTCTGCAAAAAAAAGAGAAAAAAAAACAATAATAATGATAATGGTAACGACTTTCAGTTAACATATATGTGTATATATATATATTTTTTTTTTTTTCAGTGTGCAATTAAATAGATTAAAAGCATTGTTGTTGGGGTCATTTCGAGCGCGCAGGAATCGATTGGATGAATTCGCTTCCCAATTTTCGGACGTGTTACTTAGAGATTAACTTAACTAAACAGGGAGAGATCACGTCCTCACGAGTTCTTGCCTATTTTAAATAAACAGTCTAGAGTTTGCTTTCTGCAGTGGGTCGAAAAAGTAAATCTAGTTTTTTTTTTTTGGCGACATTTTTATAAAGGCGAGTGGCATATTGGCAAAGTATGTTTCCGTAAATAATTCACTATGTACAAATAATGTGTGCAGTAGTATTTTTTAATAGCAGTTACACAACTAAAGCAAAGATGTTGCTATAATAAGGTGTTCTTTAACTCTATCATGTATTTGAAGACGTGTTTTATTTTTTCAGTAAAATTTCATCGAACTGTGAATCTCACTGATCATGTGAATTATATATATATATGTACATTTTATAATATAGACTTATAATATACTAACGCTTTATACATTAGATATTTTGATTCGTTATTAGGATGCAAGTTTTTGTACATTTATAAGAAATTTAATATATAAGAAATTCATAAAACATATACATAACAAGTATTGTATTTACTAGAATATTCAGTGGATGAAATAAATTTTTAGCAAATTTTTTAGAAACAATTCGTACAAAAATCCACATTTATTTATCACACATTTATAAAATATACACAAATTACACAATATTCTTTTGTACTTTTTAACAATTTTTTCAGTCTTTGAATAACTGTAAAGAGTCATCTAAAAATCTTTTGGAGCAGGAGTGCATTGAAGAATGCACGATGACGTATGAATACATTGTTATAATTGAAAAACGACACTTTATCATTGAAAAAGGACAATAGTATGAATATTCAACGAGAGGACGAACACCGTCGTCAATATTTAACTGGGATTAATCTCACTAAATAATTTAGCAACAATCAAATATTTATTTAATACCGTATAATTATTATTCAATGCCGTAAAATCCTGAGAACAGTTTCATTTAATCGCGGAATTTAATATCTGCAGTGAAATTAAGTGCTTTGCGCTTAACTTCAACCTTATGCTCATTTATTTTCAATCATTAAATTACACACGTTAGATTGAAAATTTATCAATCGCACGGAAATTTAATTAATTTCCGACGAGATTATTCTACCTGCGTGAACATGTAAAAGTAACTTCAACCTTATGCTCATTTATTTTCAATCATTAAATTACACACGTTAGATTGAAAATTTATCAATCGCACGGAAATTTAATTAATTTCCGACGAGATTATTCTACCTGCGTGAACATGTAAAAGCGTAGATTAATATTTCTTCAAAGGACGTTTCGTTTCCGAGAAAATTAAGCTTTAAAATTTATTAGAACGAAACATATATCGAAGCTATTTCCTTGGAAGCCTTGAACTAAAAGATTGCATTCTACATTTTTCACCCGTTCTCGAAATCAATCGAATTAGTTGTAATTTTAATTAAACAAAAAAGTACACTTGAAGAGAAAACATGCTCGTTTTTTTTTTTCAAAAATANCAACAGCTCGTCGTCCTTATTTGTCGATCGGCGAGAATTCGCGAGCTTCCGCGTCGCTGTTCAAGCAAGATGGACACCTATTTTGTTTCGCGCGTCCGACGAATTGTTTCCGTCGAACTGCTGTTACACGAGCGTGAATCACGGCAGAAAACGCGAAAACGAATTTCGCGCCGGTGCATATTTTATACGCAAGGTGCGTGACAACATGGAAAACCGTGTCGGTAATCGGATTGCGCGGTATATGTATATCCTGCGCCCCGTGGAAATTTCCGGGAAATATTCTAATTGATGGATAGATCCCGGTTGATCCAATATCGTCGCGATATTATACGCGGATAATTCGGATCGCGTGACAGTGATCATCACGATGAAACAGAGAGATCGGATGAAAAGTAATCTCGGCTGTTTCTCTGCATTCTAACGATTTTTCTAGCTACATGATCGATCGTTGTGCGTAAAAATTGCAAAATTGCTCGATTCTCGTGAAGTAAAATTGCTAAAGCAAAATGCCTTACTATAAGGCAAATGCACGTCGATGATTGCTTTGAATTTGAACGATTCAAACGTACAGTTAAATTCAATTCACATGTTAGAAAGATATAATCAACGAAATTTCGTGTTAAATGCCATTTGAATGATTATTATTTCTCCATGCTATATCATTTTATTTGAAGTGATGCTTCGTATAATTGCTGGTAGATGATACAAAAAAATAGTTTGTCGAGAATAAAGGGTTAATCGAAAGATCGACGCTGATTGTATGATGCTTGAGGACATGAAATAAATGTACTAAGATTGACAACAGAAAGCGCTTCCAACACAATAGCCACAATGGCGCTCAGGACTTTTTGTTCTGAAAGTATGAAAAACGAACGAATCTTAAATGTGAGACAATGAATTTCTTCAATGAGAAATCGATCAGAAATCCCAACCCTCGTCCTTTGTCCATCAGCAAATTATGCATCGTATTCTCATTTTTTCAATCGAAAGCACCAAGATCTCTCTCTTTTTTTTAAAAAAAAGAAGAGGAATTCGTTTCAACGAGCTAAATCTTTGGAATTTCTCACTCGACTTTTGCACAGATCGTCGTTTCTGGCGTTCGCAAAAAAAATATCGGATCTGTGCCTAGCTAGACGACCACTGACGCTGCTATTTAAAGTTCAACCACCGACAAGTCCGACCTCCACTATTTCTTTTTTCTTTTCTCTTTTTCTTGCCCAGCGCCGAAACGTTCCTCGCGTTCAGTACCTCTCGAAAAATCGCTGGGAATTTCTTTGAAAGTGATCAAACTCGGAACTAACAATAAGCAGGCATTGTTAGCAACAAATGACGTAGATAAACCGCAACGTACCGTGCTGTATTGCAATTAATAAGTATATTGTGAATTTTCGTCAAATTTCTTTTTCTAAAGAAAGGTATGTTTGGTAAAATTTTGAAATTGCATGTGGTATAATAAGTACAATCTGTGTGATAAGTTACTAGTCAGTATATTAACATTGTGGACAAGATTCTTCGTTCCTTTCTTTGTTGCACAGATTCTTTAATTCTTTTCAGTTTCGAAGCAAATAAATAATATAGTGTAAATAATATTATTTGCCCACGAAGCGAAAGTGAAGTTTCACTCGATGAAACGGAATATAAATATAAATATTGTAACAATTTTTTTTAAAATTTCTAACAAATGAGAGAGATCTCTATTTAAATTTCATTTTGTTAACCCTGTTACGATCCTCCTTTTTATACCTCAATCTTCGATTTACACTCACTTTCTCAAGAGATCCTATATGAATAAGAATTTTTTTCAAACTTCAGATAATTTTTTCATCTTTGAGAAATATCTGAATTGAAAACAAATGTATATAAAGAACTGAATTTGTATCACAATTTGAATCCACATTCTAATTATTAGTCTAGATTTAAATGTTCAATTTTGCAATTTTTAATAAACATAGAGTTTTTGCAAGGTCTTCATAAAGAGATGAATCTGCGTAAGAATCCACAGTTCAGTTGTTAACGTTTTGTATTAATATTACGAAGAAATACTACGTGTGAAAGAAAAAAAAAATTATAGTGTGGCGGCGCGATGCCTCAAAGCGATTATGACGCGATTCGCGCGCTTCCAGTTGAGGCGTATAGCGACCGTGTGTGAAGTATAATGAAAAGATAAGAACCTCTGTGAAATATAAACGATATTCCAATATAAGATCGGAAAACGCGACCAGTGGACTGTATAAATGAAATGCACGCGTGTTAGGCGATATAGCGGAAAATCGACTATAACCCGAGTCGTAGTGATAGGCGCTGATTCTATGACGCATTAATTACGAAGTGACGAGTATTGCTTCACTGACGAATATTGTATCACTGACGAATGTTGCGTCATTGTCTTTCCCGCCGACGGCAGGAAATGGTTTTATGGAAAGCTGATGGCAAGCGCGGGCCAATCATTTTAAACTATAAACCGTTTCGTTGCTCTGACGTAGTTCCTCTGAAGACGGTGAAATTAAATATTGATACAGTGATTGATGTCAACCAAACATAACAGACGAGACAACCATCGAGCAGGGAAAAACAACAATAAATTACCGTGTCACAATAACCGTGATAGAGCGTGGTAAACGTTAGGATAAGCCGTTGGAATAATAAATTATTTCACATAATAATTCTAGTATATCTGATCTATCTATAGTAACCTCAGAATTTAGTAATTGAAACGAGTTAAAAGTTATACCTCTCGTTAGAAGCGAACCGCGTGAATCACACACTTGAAACTTCGATCGTTTCAGTGCGAACGTCGTGATATAATTATTGTGTAACTAAGTTGAACATATCGACAGGAAAAGTACGGTTTGCACGGTCATTTTTAATGGGAAATAACTTTCACCGATCACTTCGTATATTCTGAATACGCCAAAATCTATAATCCGCGTGCCAACAACGTGCCATCCAATCTAAATTACCGATGTTGCGAAATTAAACCGTCCCGAAGTCTAAAGTCACGTACAAAATTCCCGGAAACTGGGAAACGTGTCGAGCATGGGGCAAGCACGGAGTAAAAAGTTAACCGACGAGAATGAATATCGAGTGAAATTTGCGATCCGATCGGTATATTTCATCCGACTCGAGCTACAAATTCGCGATCTTTTCCGACGATTTTCGCGCGGAAATCATTGCCACGAACGCGAGCCGTCGCCCGGCGAGTCATAGAATGTCATTTGCGCCGATAATTATGAAAGTGATTTAAGTCAAGAATTTAAAAAAAAAAAAAAGAGTTTATCAGTTATTTTAAAACGAAACAGCCTGATTAACCTGTAATTTCTACAGTAAGAAACTGTAAAACCTTGAACCGTTGAATTATTTTAAATGAGTTGGCTGTTGCGTCGTTGAACGGAATGATAAGAATTAATTACTTAGAAACATAATTGACATAAAATGTGAATTAATAAAGATTTGAAAAATTTTTTTTAATAATAAAATTCGTTATTTTTTATTGTTTACAGTCGCATCAACCACTTGTGTGGTTTATTAGTAATTTAGAACTAAAATCTTAGAATTTATCATAAAGGTTGGACTTGGTCTTGGAAAATATATTAATTTTAGGACCGCTTCTTTATCCTTTAGGTTGTCAGTCAAGAACTTATGTTTAGTATATTTGCTGCTGTGTTTTCTACACTGGACAATAATATGTTCAACTATCAACCGAACCTTGCACAAATCACAAGTCTCCTTTATTGAAAAGATACTGATCCGTTGGCAATTCAACGAAAATANTTTTTTTTTTTTTTTTTTTTTTTTTTGGATGCAGAATGTGCAAGCAGGATAAAGGTACATAGCACATATGTAGATCTCGTAGTGAAATTTTGTTCCATTCGATTGTCTGTCGCGACGAAAAATTTATGAAATCGTTGAAATGGATATCTTATTATCTGCATTATTACACGAGGTTTTATTATAGAAATGTCATTGAATATTTTCGAATACGAACAGAATACGAAGAGCAGATAATTTGGTTATTATCACTGAATCCTCACCAACCTTTTTTAGTAATTTCTGTGAAAGTTGGGCGAACGAATTTATAATTTTCGAAAATTTCATTTCGAGAAAGATATTGCTCCGACGTGTGAAGTAAAAGTTGACAATGATCAGACCTGGTTAATTGGTTTTCGCTACATTGTGGACTAGATTCAGAAATATTGATGCATCAGTGCCTATGTAGTTTCAAAGTATGTTTCAATGTAGTTCGTACGTACATGACGTTACGAAGAGTTAACTCGTACCTAATTCGATATTTAAAGCTATAGCAATTTAGGATTTTCACAATCTTTTTATTTGATTTAATATTATTGTTGAAATGTTTGTTAAAGATTATGTGAATTGGCAATTACAATCGTTTATAATCCATAAAATACTGTTTCAAGGTTGTTCGTTAGTTGTTTCATTAATTATGTTAAAATATTGTTTAAATGTTTTATTTCGAAATTCGAAGGTTGAAATGTTGCGGTGTAAAATAAAATTTATTTTCGAACTCTTCGTTTTGATGGAATATTAGAATTTCTCTCGATCTCTTCTTTTTTCTCATTACTAGATGACAGAAAATATAAAATTATGTAACAAATTTATCTATATCTACTTCAAAATTTTTATTTCTAAATTATTATATTATACAAAGGTCGAAGGAAAATGTAAAAATACCTTTGTGCAATTTACAATTCTTTTCACTCGATTTATATTATCAAATTCTATTTTATTAATATTGGAACTAAGAAGATTCTCAGGATTTTTTCCTTGTTATGCGTTCATTGTTTATAATTTTACATTATGACTATATTTTATAATTTTATTAAATTTAAAGAAATTTAAGTATTTACGATATTGCAATAAATTAGTGCCTGATGCTAGTTTAATAAAATATTGCACCATCTATCTGTCACAGAGAAGAACAAATTTATAACAACATCCAATCATGATTTTTGAATATATTAAATAAATCCAATTTTTAAAATTATTTCTCTTTTCTGTTAAAGAAGGAACCAACAAAAATTTCTAAGGCAATCGAACGAAATTGTAAAAATACATTGAGTAGTATAATTTTACGAAATATAAAAAAAAAACTGAAGTAAATCACAAATAAAAAAATTACATAATTGCAGAAAAAAATTTACAATAACTCGACCATATTAAATAAATTCGATTTTTAAAACTAGTATTCCTCTAGCAAGAATCTATGTAACTGTCGAACAAAATTTCGGAAATACATTGACTGGTATAATTTTACGAAATTTCAGAAAGCTGAAGTTATTTATAATAACAAAATTATAAAGGTGTACCAAATAGTATAATTTTATTTATAGTATCAGTGAAGTATTATTGAAATAGGTATTTATAATAAACAGGTGTAATTGGTCAAAGATATCTATAGAATTTTGGAATGACACCAGATTATTTGTCGAAAAGTAAATATTTAATAAACCAGATTAGTCGTTGAAAAATGATATTTAAATATATTAAATAAGTCCGATTTTTGAAACTTTCTCTCTTTTACCAACGAAGAAATCACAGTCGAACGAAATTATAAGAATACAATTTTATTTATAATATCAGTATTTTATTTAAAGTATTTATGTGTAAGCAGATATTTATTACAAGTAGATGTTGATAATTGGTCAAAGATAGGATTTTAATACACCAGATCATTTGTCGAACAACGTTATTTAATCCGGGTTTTCGAAACCAGATCAGTCGTTGAAGAATGACATTTAAGTGTATGAAATAAATCCGTTTTCTAAGAATATTTCTCTCTACTACCAACGAAGAAACTATCAAGAATCTGTGGCGCAATCGAACGAAATTGCGAATAGGTGAGATAAATACGTACTCTGAGAAGTGAGGTCACCGGGCTCGTCCTGTATGTTAACGGGTGAGATTTTCACTGACCTTGGAGGGCCCTGAAGGCTGAGGGGCCCGGGCCCTCCGGCAGCGGCCATCCTCTGCATCGCTGCACCCCCGATTTCCATCGCTCTTCCTGCCCTGCGCACCTCTCTCGACGATTTTCGAGCAATCTTGAGGCCTTCCTGCCAAGTACGACCGTCGGCCGTACTTACTTTTTTTACACAGAATTTGAACTAAAAGTCTCGAGCTCTCTTTTCCTTTCTCGGCTCCTCCTCTCTTTTTTTTTTCTCTCTCTCTCTCTCTCTCTCTCTTTCACTCAGTGTTTTCACCGGCGTTCTCTGCGAAATGAGATTGAACTAGAAACCACTACCACAAGTGTTGAATGGCACTGTCGAATTACGCAGGGCTCCCAGTCCTCGTTTGAGAAAAAGAAAAATTCTCCGAGAAAATTCACTGTTCACCGGATCCGGTCAATTTTGAACGCAACGCTCGTCCCTCGTCGCGAATATTCGTACGTGACAATTTCATTCTAGGAAATCCGTAGCTCGGAAATTTCGAAATTCTCTCAGACTCTGCTCGTCTCGAAGAGATTCTCAGTCAGCCTTGTACATCGTTGGAGTTTCAATTTCGTCCACAGTGGTCCACAAGGGAGTCGAAGGATTCGTGTTCGCACTCGTAGGGATAGTTCACCGGAACCCACGCCATTTTACCATCTTCCGGGCCAACGACGTCCTCTCAGGCATCTCGCCTACCCTCGACAATCTTAACGCACGAGGAATGTTTACTAGACTTAGAATCACTGTTCTCGGCACAAAAATCACTTTCTTCACGAATCCTTGCAAGCGAATCGTTCGATCTTTAGACTCTCAGTGGAATTATCTTGTAATTATCAAATCACAGAACAGAGATACTTCCCTGTATCCTTCCGTCAATCACGTTAGCGATCCGATAGTGGAAGCGAATTCGTGCGACAAAATTTCAATTCGTTAAACTACGGTAGCGCGGCAATCAAATAGTCTTCGTCCTCCGTTGAAAACCAAATTTCCTCGATCACGCGAGGAGGCTTGAACTTGGTGTCCAGGGATCACGAGCTGGATGGATCAAACTGTGGATGGGTGTGCGCAGCATCCATCCATCGGGGCGGCGAGAATCGCGGAAAACCTGCACGTGCGTGTGATTATTTCCTTATCACTCGCGGCCGACAATGACAACGTCGTCGATCGTCGACGATAACCGACGAAAAGCAAAAGGGAACAAAAAAAAAAGTATATATATATATATATGTACATATGTATATATACACACGTATATACATATATATATATATATGTATACACGTACGAGGGAAAGGAGAGAGGGAGAAAGAGAAGGAAAGAGAGAAAAAAGAGAGAAAGAGAGGATACGTTACACGACACAACACCAACGAGACTGACGGCGCGGGGCCCTGGGAGGCACTGACTGCCGCCGGTTAGGTTCCTATAGAACCCAACCTAACCACCAGCTGCCCCCACCTTCGAGGTCGACCTTTCCGCGACCCAACTCCCTCCACCAGTTTCTGGTCCCACCACCGGAGTTGCCAGTCCGCGTCCTATCCGCTGGCGAGGATCCGAGCGGCGATTCCACGCCGACGTCGAGCCATTCGTTCTCCCGATGGAGTCGACTCTGTCGCTTCCACGCCTCCTGGGGGCAGCTGCGGGACACTTGGCCGGCTCGAGCCGCCAACAAAATGGCCGACAGACCTAATCGATTCGTACCCTACCCTCTCCTCTTCTTTTATCTCGCCTCTTTCTCCCCCGTTCAGCGTTGCGTTTCGCTACCTTTCTGTTTCGTCTCTTCCTCCTTCTCCTCTCGAGCCCTCTCTCTCTCTCTCTCTCTCT
>NIPQ01091567.1:0-24670 GCA_002806875.1 Lepidotrigona ventralis hoosana
AACGTAATTTAAGTATTCATTTATTTCTTTCTTTGTGTCACAGTTAGATTTGTGTTACAATTAGATTTAGTTTCTTTTAATATTGTAACATAGGGCCAATGCCCATAATACAATAAATGAGTAAAAAGTCTGCAAGTTCCTACTTAAACCAAATTTGCAAAAGTGAAATCGTTGGTAAGTTTCTTCCTATTTCTATAGGAAGCGAGAAGAATAAGATTAGGTATCGAGCAAGCGTTATAACTTGTCCCTCCATTCTGCTTCTAACTTTCACCCACACACAACGGAATATAATACATAGAAAACTATATTTCTCATACTCGACACATCCGATCGGGAACAACGATACATGTCCATCGTATCATCCGGTCAGCCTCGTGTGGCCGACAAAAAACGCGCGCGTTCGCGCCGCAACTTTGCCAACGTGGTGAAGAGGGGAAGAATCAATAGAACAGTCCAGGATTCTTCCATATCTTTCGCGACTGGTCTTCCTTCTCTCACGTGCGGTTCTCCCCGGTTTGCACCGACACCTCGGAACCCATCATCATCCCGTTGGTCAGCACATTGGCCGCGGTGGGCAAAACCAGCGGGCTTGGCATGGTTATCGACGGTCTGAGCCTCTCTGTCAGGGCCAGCATCACTTGGCAGTGCAGGTGTTGAATGGTGGCCAATAGATTGAGATTCGTGTCGATCAGCCCGGTAGCCGGAGAGTATCTGTCCCTCTCGACGGTGTCGACGATCTCGTCAGGCGGCAGAACCACAGCGGCGGCGGCGGCGGCAGCGGCCACTTTCTGCTCGAGCTCGTTTTCCTTCATAGCGGCCGCCTTGTTCTTCTCCGCTTGCTGCTGCAGCAGCCTCTGCTGATGTTTCAGGTACGAGGTAGTGATGGGAAGACTGTAGTCGATGGGCGTGTTCTTGGGATCGAGTCCAGGGCTCCACGGCCTTGGCAACGGTTGGCTGGGCTGAGGAGACGGCGTTCGACCCTCTGGCAGCATCCTTTTCCTCTTGGACGAGGCTGAACTTCTCGAGCTCGCCCGGTCCGACTCCGGGGTCCTCCTCGAATCGGGCAGGCTGTCCGCGCTTGGCAAAAAGCTGCCGGCTACCGGCTCCTTCTTCAGCAAATTTGTGATACTCAAGGGATTGTACTTCTCTTCCTTCTCCTTATCGGCTTTCTCCTGCGTCGACGACGTGCTGGTCGTTGTCGACGACGACGAGGTCGTCGTTGTCGTCGCTGTCGTCGACGACGTCGAAACGGCGTTGCTGCTGCTGCTGCTCCCCTTTTGATGCCTTTGGTGTCTGTAACTGTACAGAGGCTTGCCCTCGCCGCTGTGATTTCCCTCGCGCAACTTAGAACTACTTTGCACCGACGTCGTTGACGCGGTGGTGAGAGTGTTGGGGCTTAATGGCGTCGCCGTCGACGTTAGCGTGCTCGTCGTCAACGACGTCGCCGACGTTGGCTGCGGTTGATTGGATAGATTCGTGGGGCTCGGGGTGCGCGGCCGTCGTTGGCATTCCGTGCAGCCCAAAAGAAATCGCGTTACTGCCTCCCGGGGAAGGAATGCGTACGTTTCCGTGATCTGAAACAGAAAGAAAAGGTCTCCGCGTCAGAGAGGAGATTCGGTGGAATAAAGGAAAGAAGGATCATCGTCGGGGGAGGCATGATGTTGTTTGGCTTGAGCCTCGGCTACCAGGAATGCTAGATGTTTCTATTTCGTACGTGATAAACGAAAATAGACCTGAATATGTGTAATTTTTTAACATTCATGTGTATGTTAAAAATGTTTAAAATGTACGTCTATTAGAGAACGGTAAATAGATTTCTACTTCTAATTTTTCTTAGCTAAGCCTAATTTAGGGTTTCTTATATCGGAGATTTTCGATCAGACAGTTGAGGATCGTATACAGAAGGACAGAAATTGACGCTCGATTTTTAGTCGACAAGTATATTCGCCATCCAAAAGTCTTTTGGCAATCTTTGCCAAGTCTCGTGTTTCTCATGTACCAAACTCTACCGATGATAGATTCACCTAGGCGAGATTTGAAAGGACCACGGGGCCTGCACTCGCGCGGCGTGAACAGCGTGAGTGACCCCTTTCGTTTCGCTTCGTCAAACGTCAGCGGCGTCACGTGGAGCTGTTTCACGCGGAACCGCCCACCAGGGAAAATTCATGAGCAGTAACGGAACTTTGATGTCTTTGCGAGAAGGTATTTAGCCGGAGGGATGTTCTCTGCCTCTTAATAGGAAACGTTTCTCTCTAAGGAGGTGGAGGAGCAGCATAACTTAATCAAGGATGGGTGGCTGCGAGCCGAGAAAGGCAATGGTCGACACCGCGCGTACACGTTCGCAAAGTAGGCGTGTATAGGTGTGCCTACACGTGTGCGCGCGCGGGTGGATGAAGGCACGCTCAAGTAATTCGATAAGATTTACTTCGAGTCTCGTCCGCGAGACGAAGAAAAGAGCGGCGACTCAGAAACACGGATAATGTGGCTTTCAGATCTACGTGACGACGTACTGACGAACATTCTCAGACCAACGAACGACTGTTCGAATCCGATTTCTTCGGGGTCAAATGTTAATAGTTTACCGAGTGTATCGGTGGAATTACACGGAGACATTGATTTTCACGCGGAAGGAATTTTAAAACTGTCTCGCAGGCACAAACGTGTGCAATTCCTCTGATCGATTTGAAGGGAAATATTATATTTGGTTAAACTTTGTCAAGCTACAAGCATAATTTTACCAGTGTTACTGTTCAGCTTGAAACTTGTATCCTTGAATTTTACTTGTGGAACAATGGATCAAAAAGGAGTCAACAATTTTTGGCTTCCTTGGAAGTACAATTTAGAATCATGCTCGAATAAAATGAGATAGTTTTGAGAAATAGAAATGAACGTGTATCCTTGAATTTTACTTGTGGAACAATGGATCAAAAAGGAGTCAACAATTTTTGGCTTCCTTGGAAGTACAATTTAGAATCATGCTCGAATAAAATGAGATAGTTTTGAGAAATAGAAATGAACGGAGAAATGAAATGAACGATATTTCAGATGTCGGTTTCTCACGTCGAAAGATATTGTTACAGTTAATTGAAAATTACACGTTAGGGTGTAAATTTTAAACTTCGATAGCATGCAACAACTTTTGCGTGAGTCGATTACATCTTTCTAGAAGCGAAGGAAATGAAGGGTGATTAATAAACTGTGGCTCGTGTGATGCGATTTTTATTACTCATTAACCTACATGTAGGTTGTATTTTATGGATGTGAGGAAAAGGCTCCCGTAACAATTGATATGTATAGTTCAATGAAGATGATCATAGTGATTCACTCATCTCCAATTTTATTCTTCATTCTATTTCACATCTTACTTGATAAAGTGTATTTTATGGATGTGAGGAAAAGGCTCCCGTAACAATTGATATGTATAGTTCAATGAAGATGATCATAGTGATTCACTCATCTCCAATTTTATTCTTCATTCTATTTCACATCTTACTTGATAAAGATTCAAATTTTGATTCTGCGAGACGATAAAATCAAATACTCGAAAGTAGTTCAGTATTCCAAATTGTTGTTGACATCAATTGATAAAGAGCAACTCGTCGAGCGACAACGAAAATACAAGAACGATACACTAAAGAACACGTGATTTTTATACACATATTTCACAAAAGAAAAAGACGCACGGTTGCGAATTTGCTATCTAAAGGATTTCTATCTAAAAATTAGTCGTTTTAACTACTTAAAAGTTCAGCTAGTTTATCCGGCATTAAATCCAGAATTCTCTTACTTTTTACTAAACATTTTTCAACTTCCTTCAAAGACTGGAAAAGAGAGAACAACCGGCACCACCCGCCAACTTTTTCGTACACAAGGGTGCCGAATCGGACGCGAGTATATATCTCAGCGTTAAAACATCATCCGTCCGGAAAGGGTGGTAAATCGCGAGATGGAACGGGAGAAACGCGAGGAAGGGGTGGCTGGCGCGCGCGGTGCCGCGCGGAGGGTGGAGTCGCCGCGAGCCGATGAATCGCGCCTTGTGAACAGCGACTTAAACGGTTAAAACGGTTGCAGGGTCGCGGCGCTAGGCTGAGCTGGTGGCCGGTGCACGCGTGCGTGCGTGTGCGCGCGCGACCTCACGGCCGCGTGTGTGGGTGCACCAGTAAGCAGCAGGCAATGCAACAAGTGTCCTGAGGTTTTGAATCACAAGCAGATCGCGCGCGGCGGCCGAGAGAGAGAAAGAGGACGGCAACGCGACTCGAATGGGATAGAGGGTGGGTGGCGAGAGGGACGAGCAAGGGATGAGGGGGATGGTCGGAGGGGTTGCGAACGGGGAGAAAGAGGAATGGACAAGCGGAGAAAGAGGGTGAATCAGTGATCGGGTCGCGGCGCGGAGGACGGGTGTGTCACGGAACAGATATGATACCCCGGAGAGAGACAGAGAGACAGAGGTTTACGCAAACGCGTGCCAGAACACGTGAGATGACGTGTGGTATCGAGTGTTCGACGCTTGAATGCCTCGATGCCTTCTCTCCCGGGAACTGTAAATATCGCGTGTCGCGGTCGGCCATGCAAGAATTCGGCTCGCACCATCCCGAACGGATTCGGGGTCATCGCCGCCCACGCATCGATATATGTCTCTCTCTCTCCCTCTCTCTCTCTCTCTCTGGGGAGGTCCCCGATCACCGATTGAATTCGAATCGCGCTCGGTATAGCGGACGGAAAAATTGCTTCGATTCGCCTGAGACTAATTTCGAGATTTGAGTTATTTCGGTCTTTTGGATAGCGCGTTCCATGCTACACGAAGATCGGATAGGATTTTGTTCTGAAGTAACTTTGAACCTTTTAAGTATTCGCTGGAATGATCAGAAGTCTATAAAAGTATAATACCGAGTTGAGATTAACGCAACGAATTTTTCTTTAAAGTTTTGGTGTATTTGTATCATTTCAAACATCTTGGATTGTCCGCTTAATCTTTAAACAAATTATCAATCTATTTCGTAAAAATACTTTCGATTGCGTCAACTTCTTAGCTTGAATGAAATGTTTGAAGAATCTCACGCGCAAAGTGCGCCACAAGTTGGAAAACTTTTCTCGGTAGGTAAACGCATCAACTCCAACGGGAAAGTAACGCGTAAGTAGATATTTCTGTGTGAAACTCACCGTCCTGTACGTTCTCTTTTGACCGGCATGCTTCCCTGGACGACCCTCAAGGTCAACATGGACAGCATGAATAATGTCGAAGAAGTTCTCCACGATGGCGACTTTCTTGTACACTCTTCCGGGTGGAACGGTACCCTCGGCGCCGTTTAATGTCTGAAACCAACGTGCGACGTAGTTAAAAATTCAATCTAACTTTTAAATAGTTAAGCTGGTAGGGAGAAAGACGATCGATTCCAGGGAATTTATTAGAATACATTACGTTAATGTATCCTGTTGCTATTACATGAAAATTGGTTTAGTTGGAAAATTAAGACAAAATTACGTGTTCCATTTGATCGATTAGTTTCTGTATAATAAAAGTGAACAAACATGACGAGCGCATGTTTGAAGCGAAAAAATTATATAAAATATATCTTATTTCCTATACTTTTTCTATTTTTGTATCTAATTCGGCAGTCATCACCTACGTTTGTACGTTTGAATGCCATCTGAGTGGACGGATACAACTATGCAACACGCAAGAAGGTCTCTACTTTTACGTCAGATACCGAGTAGATCCCTGTAATTCCTTTACCGACGGATGTTTTACGACATGTTTTACCATCGTCGGTAAATAAAATTATCTATCGTGCCGCTCTATCCGTTGTCGATAATGCAGATTTCTATAGAATCCAATCTTTTGAATTTAAATTCTCATATCTTTTCTTTTTTAAACATCTAGAAGCATTAGAAAAGTACAGAGCAATTCTAATAACTAATTAAACAAACATTCTCCTATGCATCAAACGTTCTACTTCATCTAGCAGGAAGCAAAATCTTCTTCACCCGATTCAAAAAAAAAGAAAAGAAAAAGACAAAGTGAAAAATAATAAATAGCAACTATTTCACTTTTACTTAAATTTAAAAATTTCTCGACGAAGCCCAACAGTCAATTTATCAACTTGACGTACAAAAAAAAAAAAAGAGCACCAGTGAGACACCATTCTACGAATACTTTCTCCGTTTTCCGCACCGTGGAAAACCGTGTGATCGAAGGGAACATACAGGGGAAAAAATCCCAAGTAGCCGAGAAACTCGATTAACTGCGGTACGCGGATGGCGTGACGGTCCGCGGGCATGGCCGTGGTCAGATTGTTCGGACGAACTTTTCCGACCTTAAGAAGTTACGAGCGCATGCGCGACATTATTGTATTTCCCTAAACACCTGTTGAAGGATAAAGTTGAACTCGTGATGGGTGGGAGAGTAGGAGGGGGTTTACGACTCGGTTAAGTGGCTGCGGTCAGGCGGGATAACAATGCCGATATCTAGGTGACCGCCACCGCCGCCGCCGCCGCCGCCTTAAGATAACACGCGGTGCGCCCGATCGAACGACCACCGTTCGTCCCTCTCCCATCCCTCGTTTCTCTCCGTCCGTTTTCCTCCGCCTTCGACCGCCGTAATTGGACGTAATCGCGGCGACGATGCCGCGCGCCTCTCTTGTTCGGTCGGTCTGCCAACGGAAATCGATGCTTTCGCAAATATCAGGGCGGCGTGATCATTCAATTTTCAGAGGGCAACCGAACCCGAGCCGGATTAAAATGGAGCAGCAGCAGCAGCAGCAGACTCTGGTTCGCTTCCGACGACCGATTTTATACGGATATTATGCTGCCCGAAGTATTTCGCGCTGCCAGGCGGCTTGGCTCTGAAAATAAACACGTCTCCGGTGGGCAGACGCGACCGCGTCTGATATAAAGTCGCGGAAAAATATTTTTGGACGAATCGATCGGATTCGAACGGGAGGGAGAGGGTTGGAGCTGTTGAATTTTGAACGAAGGATACAAACGAATAATTGAACAAGGTGTTTTCTAATTGTTCTAATCGCGATTGAAAGGTTGGAGATAGAGACCGTTTGCGACAAACAAGAAGCACAGAAATAAATTTGAAAGTAGCAAATTTTAGACGAAGGTATTTCATGTATAATTACTGAATAATTGGTCATGCATGCGATGTTCGTCACACAGTCTGGATATTATTTAATATTGACTATTAGTCTGTATCTTATGAATTTGCTTCTCCCCGAATTATTGAACAAGATATCGCCAGTTCTAATGAAAAGACACGCGAGATATCTCGTCTAAAGCGTCACGCGAACAATATTGCGTTGCAAGATATCTCGTCACAAAGCACGATATCACGTGACGAGATATTTCGTCCATGGATGCGAAAGGGTTAAGTGGATAAGATGTCGAGTATCGTTCTACAACGATATGTAAATAGCTTATTCTCTCCGAGCTTCTTGCTACCCTAATCATTGGACTGCGGATGTTTGTGCAATTTTTATCTACTTCGGATGCTTTTACATATTTATGCACGTTGTACGTATTCTAAACTTGTGCAACCTTCAGTTTCTCAAAACTGAACATTAGCAGTCCGTTGAATGCTGTAGGTACTCTATTTCATATATAAAATACACACATATTTATTATTTCCAAAAATACACAAACATCCACAGTAACTTTAAAAACTGAGAGTTCCTTCCAGAACCCAAACGGAAACCCAGTCTTAATTTGTTCGCGAAACAGAAACCTCGTGACGTAATAGAGACCGCGAGATCCCGATCTCGTAGAATCCCCCTCAATAATTGTCGATGATCCAGCAGAGCAGCGGGGTCAGACAGCGTCCACCTCCTCCCCCCTCGGGAGAGATAGCTTGGGTTCGATCGAAACAGGCGGAGATTAACCTACTTGAGAGGGGTGTATATGTGTCTCGCCGTCCGCTTATGTAAACGTGCACGGGGGTGAGTTTCATGGCTGAATACGGTTAGGCAACGAACAAAGAGAGGAATAGATAACGAGAGCAAGAGAGAGAGAGAGAGAGAGAGAGATTGAGACGAGGGGGGAGAGAGTGCTCGGCATTCTGTCGCCTGTGGATGGCTGTGTCACGCAGTGCGTATTCGCATATAACGAGAGTCCACGGTCTGGTCCCCGCCGTAACATCTCACAGCCGCGCTGTGAGATGTGTCTGGAAACGTGTCGACGTTGAATATGTATGCCACTTTGAGCTCGGTCGTTCTAAGAGCTCGTTTTAATGTTTAATACAAAGCGGAACGCGAACACCGCCGCTCGTGCTTTGTTTTCCCCGTTCGAGCGACGGTTGAACCTTGAAGCGAGCGCGCCTTCTTGGCGCTCGGTTGGTTTCTAGGTTGGACGAGAATTCTGATCGAACGGAGAAGTTTCGGGCCGGGATAAATTGATAATAGTTCGGATCGAACTCGGCCGGGCGCCGAGGTGAGTGGCGTACCGGCAAATCTGGATATCTGGAGAAATCTGGCAAATCGATGCTATTTCGCTCGCGTTGACACGGATATAGGGTGTTGTGTCAGAACGAGGCTTTGAATTTTTCAACACGTTTGATTCTCGACGATTGACAGAGTTTGAGTTGTGTAACATTGCCACAAATTGTGTAACGCGTGTTTTATAATAAAGTAGGTTACCGAACAGTACAGATTATCGTCGAAATAATGTAAGCCGTCGTATTATTTGACGTTATCAACCATATCACGTGAATATTAATTGTAAATATTTTTCTGCAACACTTTTTTTTTCATTTATAAATATTTCTTTTTGTCCACCCACCAAAAAGAACGATGAACTTTCTTATATTTTTTTACAATTCACTATTTTTCCCAATCAAGTTTTCTTTCTTATTTCAATTTTGGATAATGATCATAAAAACAAAAACATAGCAGATCACACAATTAAAAGTTATATACTTCATCGATCTTAGTTGATAATCACCGTTAAAATTTCACTACGAATCTTACACGATGTAGTTGATTTTTTCGGTAACGATCATCGCAAAATCACCTGTTACACCGTATAGCTAGTTATACACTTTAATAATTTTTAGTGTCGCGACGGCGACGAATGTCCGATGAAAAACAAAAACGCAACAGTTGTTGTCAGTAGTATGATTGAAACAATCGACGGAACGCAGCGTGTGCATTAGCACCAGCGAAAGTGTTAATCTGAATTTATGGTGATACGTTTGTTGGCTATTCGCGTCGTTTCGCGGTTAAGTGATGGATTTTAACACGTTCGTTCTGTGGACAGTGGTCACGATCGGAACTAACGATTTGACATTTTTACAACAAAGTACTGAAGAATAAAAATCATCGTGTATTGTATCCATCGAACGCACGATTTCTCAAAGCTATCATCGAAAATACAACCTTTATTTCTATACTACACGTTCGAAGAAATGTCGCCCTGTTTCCAACGAAACTCTCTCTTCCTACTAGATAATTTCTCCAAACAATTACTCTAAAACGACAATCGCATCATGGGATATCTGGGTCCCTAAATGCTGCACAGTCAAAAGACGATAAAACGAATATCCTGTTCATTCGATCGGCCCGCGCAATCCGACAGAGCGCGTGCTTTNTCTCGTTTTTTTGTTTTTTTTTTTTTTCTTTTTTGTTCCGTTCCCCTTCCCCAACGTTGGAGCGCACGACTCGTTCAAAGTTCGACACGATTCAAGCACATCGTATTATTCCGAAGGGGACACACACCCGGCGATAACTCGATTTCGCTCGAATTCGAAACTCGTTCGAAACGGGCCACCCGTTAGCCGATTCCTCGGACGCCGCCCACCCACGCAACGTTTCACGCGCGCGTCTCGACGCCCGCCGCCAGTTCCCCCGTGAATTTTTTTAATCCGATTCTCGTCGCCGGAGCGTTTGCGTGGCGGCCGCGCGTTGTTTTCCGCCCCCGTGGCCCCCTTCCGCTCTCCTCCACGTCCCCGGTCACAGCCCTCACCGCCCCGGCCGGTCGTTCGTTTAAAATGCAAACTCGCGGTTCGCCGTGGGGTTTTAAAACACCCGCTTTAAAACACCTGGATTTCGTTGCGCCGCAAACTTGGCCCGTATCCGCGCCCGTGCGCCTCCTCCACGGATTTATGCGGCCGGCACTCGACGACGCGCACTCGCTCTTTCTATTCTCGACGCCACCTCGCCCAGACATTTTCCAGCCCGTTTCCCCCAACCTCGAACAAGGAATACCTTTCCTCTTTCACGCGCGCGTAAGTACGTAGAACGACGTATCAACGATCTTCGGAGAATCCGTTGTGCACGAGAGTTGCGTGTCTCGAAACGTTGAGAAATGTGATTCCTAGTATTTCTGGTGTCTAGAAAAAATGGTAGAAAATTCTGTCGCAACGCTTAAGGCCCCTTAAGGCCCCCTTAAGAACACAGATGTTCAGACATGCGGCAATACTCGCGTCCTAGGTTTCACGTAACCTGCTGCCTCAAAGTCCAGCGTGTGTCTGTCGATCCTTCAGTTTCTCGTGTGACGACACGTTGCTTCAAAATGTCGAATCATTTTCCAGTTCCAGTATTGCCGTCAATAATGGCAGGTATGTTAATTATAAAAGAAACAGAGAATCAAAATATTAAAACGAAATGGGCAAAAAGGTGGTTTAATCCAGAGAAACAGATCTTCCAATTCGGCTTCCAAACGAATGAACCTAGAATGATCATAGTAATCTCATCCTCGAATATTTGTGCCTCGTCGAGTTTGAAAATCGAGAAACCAAAAGTAGACAATTAGCTCGTCGATCGATACTACTACTACAAACAGTCCAACATAAATTCTTTCTTCCGATAATCAGTTCGAGAGACGAACAAACAAGCCAAACGGAAATCACAAATAAAACTACGTAAGCTACGTTTGAAGAAGAAGAATGGTTTTACCGGCGTTAGAACGAAGAGAAGTCGGTCAGTCAGAGAGAAAGAGAGAGAGAGAGTCTGATCGTTAACGCGAAGTAACGATTTGCAAGTTACCAGGGACAATTAATAGTTGAACGGGGCGAAGTAAGTTGTAAGTAAGCCAGAAATGCGTGGGGGATCAGTCGAGATCCCCGAAGACCGGGAGCCCAGGGTTAACGAAGCGCCAGCAAGAAAGTTACCGCGGAGTATCGTTACCGCCGCGGCGTCGTTTCGGTAACTTTGGATTACGTAACGCCGCGCATCGCACCGACGTCAAATGCTTTCGCAGTTGGTGCATGTGCGTGTAACGACGCCCGCGCTCCCGATGAACAGCACCATCACGTTTCCTATTTCCACGCTCGTTTCGCTTTCGACCGACGAAACCGTGTTTCAACCGATAATTCAGTGCCGAGAATTTGCCGAGATATTCGTAATTTTTTAATCAGCATGAAAATAGTCGATCGACAACTATTTATCAGGACTAGCCATGTCTAATGTCGTTTTCATTGCCATCTACTGACAATAATTTAACTTATTTACAACGTTAAATATATCGACATTTAGTATGCTTATTGTCTTAAATTATATTAAAAGTATTAACGCTTAAATAGAATAAAATTTTGCATCAAAAAACGATATTACCAATTTATCGATCCTTAATTCGAGTTAGAAGCCCCCAAAAAACCTCCCCCGTCTGTCGACCGTCCGGCAGACTCGCCTACTCGTCGACGATGACGCAAGCGAACGGGCCGCCGACTGACGTCAAAAAGTTCGGCAAGCGTTCTGAAAATAGTGTAGCGAACGCGCCGGATGAGCCAGGGGAGGCGGTTCTTTAACGAGGAGACCGACCGTAGCCATTGAAACGGTTCCGAGGCGGCGGCGTGTCCATTGCATAACAACGATACTAGGAAGCGGCGCGAAAGTGGCACGGTATCATTGCGGACGGCCGTTAAATATTCTCAACGAGGTCGGATTACCTCCATTACGTGAAGGAACGACACGACCGGCCCGGTCAGGAACAGAGCCCGCGAGGAGTATACTCGGAATCGTCTAGCCCTCCTCTCTTTGCTTCTCTGCTTCTGGTTAATCCGTTCCACGCCAACGCGAACCATCGGTGACTCGTAACGTAGTACATACATAGCTGGCTAGATCGAGCGAGGACTAGATCTCGTTTGGCCGGATAAAAACATTGCTCGGTAGCGGACCGTTCGAGGAAAGAGAGATAATTAGTGCGTTAGCGATGGAATTAATATTAATGGTTACGTTTTTCTTAAATAAACCCGATTCAAGGAGCTACTCTTGCGACGTGTCCAGGTTTTCGCTGGCGTCAGACACCGCCAATTTCCTTCCTCTCATCTCACTAAATAGGCTTCCCATTGTTTCTTCCCAGTAACGTTTCCATGTACGTGTATTACGTTTACTCCCCCTCCGCGCCGTATCATCGCAGTCCTATCACGTCGTGCGCTATAATCAAAGTTCAGGCACGACATTACCGCGGGGCGAAGAGTTTCGAGAATTGCCGGAATGCCTTGGCTTTTCTCCCCCTCCCGACACAAACGGTAGAAGAAACGACGAGAGGAAGGAAAAGGGAGGGGAAGAAGAAAAGAAACGGGCCCCGAAAGAAGCGGGGAACCATGTTGGAACGCGAACCTCGTGTGTATACACATACACACACACGCACACACCTCTCAATCTATCGAAGCTCCGCCGGCTATATCGACGTTTGTTTTTCGGGTCCCCAGGTTCTTCCTTTCTTCTGTAGCCGACACGGGTTAGTTTTCGTCCGGGCGGGACAGAGCGCCGCTGCGAGTCAGGCCACCCAGTAGCCATTTAGATAAACGACCCGGCCGCCCCCGTTGAGTGCCGCGGGACGCGGCCACGGAAAACAAGGATACCCAGTGCGACTAACGACGAGCAACGAAGACGCGTGTATATGTCGACAAACGAGAGAGAGAGAGAGAGAAGGGAGAGGACTGACACGCTTCTCTCCAGACGATGGGCACAGACTGCTGCTGCTGCTGCTGCCGCCGCCGCTTAGAAGTTGGAGAAGAGAACGCGAAGGAAACACAGAGCCATGCGAGGTCATGCCGTGAGACTCGTAGCCTGAAAAAGTGTTTGGCTTTCGGTGACGGAACAAAGAGTCTCTCAGCCGCGGATCCTCCTTTCACGTTCTCGTTTATTTGACCAAACATTCCGCGCTCCGCTCTGTGGGCCCCCGGCGTACGGCGTCGATATTTGTTGATCTTGCCTGCAAGCCCACCCGACGTCTGCCGGCGCCGATTGCCTCTGCGATATCCTTTCTCCGCCGGATTCGCGGAGACGACGAGACGTTTATAGTCTGGCTCGAGCTGCAGCTCCGATAGCGAGTCTGGGAAGGAAACGGCGACGAGGTGCGAGGCGGGATGACGTCCCGCAAGCGTCATTCTCCTGGGAATTAGTCAGGCATGAGTCGTCCTAAGATACTTGGATCAGGAATCAAAGTATCAATATATAAGCACAGCAGAAGGGGCAGCAAGCATAAGCTGTTATTACAATATTTTTGTAATATTTCTACAAGTTCCGGAGTGGAAGTCTTCTCTTGTTATTCTTAATTATACCCTTACAACGTAACAACGTGTCAGAGATCTTTCGACTGGAATCTCTCACTTGACGAATGTGACTTTCCAAGGCTACGTTATCTTCACTTGCGTGCCGAGAAACAGAATACGAAGAAGAAGAATCCCTGATACGTTTCCAAATGTAAAACAAAGTGACAAATTGGGTTTCCTGATGAAAAAGACTGTTCGTTTCTTCTTAGCGCATCTTTTTAAAATTTATATGTCAAAGGGAAGAGGAAAGGCACTTTCCAAAGTTTGTTACCGACTGAGTATTGGCCTAGTTGGCCATTCAACAAACATACGACAACGCAACTCTTTATTTCATCTCTGTTATAGTCTCGATGAAAAAAAAAAAAATTGAAACGACATGCACGCCACGGCATAGCGGACCGCAAAGTCAAGTTAAGATCGGCCTACGATTTCAGGCAAAACCATATATGAAAGATCCATACGAAGGAAAAGCTCTTGTTTTTTCTCTCGCGGTGGTGTTTCTTTTACAAGCTGACCGGCGGAAGTCCCAGCCGCCGGACGGTATCGACTTTCCTCCGGGGCTCGTGGCATTTACAGATCCCTCGAACGCGCGGCAGCCAACGGGGGTTCACGAACCGCTGGAATTCCAAAGAACGTTCTCTCGTAAAGCGGCTCGGCTACGAGGAAACGCTCTCTACGTTACCCCCGAAATTGCTGCTCCTCCCGCTAATCAGACGCTTTTTGGCCGAACGCCGTATTCTTCGGAATTCTTCGCCCCTTCTCGAGATCTTTACGCCCTTTCCATGCCCATGCCCCCTTTCGAGGGATAGGAAATCTTCGTCGTTCGGGGGCCGACTCAACCTTCTTTCTTCCGCGAGATTTCATAGTCGAAGCGATTTTGTGATTTATTAAATTTTGGACGAGCTGCGGTGAATTTTGAAATAGTACATTTTATTTTATACATCGTGCCTTCTGTGATGGAGATTAGATTTGATAAAAAAAAAAAATTACCTAAATCAAAGATAATTTAAAATTCCAAGTTCCAATGATTATCTGTTATCTTTGATCTAACAATACCATTTCAGGATTAATTGAGAATTATTTTACGATTGGACGATTTTCGATGTGATCAAAGAGTTACAGATGCCATGTAGAAGTGTGCTCTTCTCTTTTGGAAAATGGTCCAGTATAAAAATTAATTTATCATGAAGTTTCGACAATTTCAGTGTTGAATTACCTAGATCGAATAATAATTTCGACTCGTCAACCCTTTGATTCTGTCCCGCTTAATTTTCTGAACTCACACGCCGATGGTTATCCTAACAAATGGTCGAAAAACGACGCGATAATATGCTACTCGATTCATTCATTGCTCGAGAAAATTTTGTAACGCGAGAGTTTATGAAATGTTGCCATTGGTCGAAATGAAATGAAAATAATGGCAAGAAGTGGTGGCGTAGTAGTTCCTTATTCGTGGAGGGTGACAGCACGTGAAAGGAAAGTGTAAGAAAAGTATTGGCTAACTATCTAACTTTCTACTTGTACGATATGTCGAAAGTGGAGCAACGATTAAACACCAGGGATTAATTTTCACGGTCCAATACCGCCGACAAAATTTCATCTAATCTGACTGAGGCGATTCTTGTGAGCCAAACGAACCGATAACAAAGACGCGTTTTATCGCGCGCAGTCAAAATNCCGATAACAAAGACGCGTTTTATCGCGCGCAGTCAAAATAAAGTGTGGATCCGTCGAATGTGAGAACGTTTGTAAAAGAACATGACGATAAACAAAGTCAAGTATCTAATGGATTGACAGCCATGATAAAGCTGTGACAAAAAGATAAAAAACAATTTTTTCTGTTGCTGCTAGATTGATGCAAATTTTCTGGCATCTCGTAATAAATGGAATGTTTTGAATCTGAAAGATTCAATATTGATCCTATTTTTTTCACAGTTCGAACTCTTATCGTGCTATAGAGACATTGGAACATTTGCAAAAAGTTTCTCAGATTGCCAATGTTTATCGTAATATTGCTCGACTGTGGATTTCCATGTATTTATAGATTTCAAGATCTTCATATGAATAATATGAAAAGAAAATTACACTTACATACAAGAAATACATACAGATAAAAAAAAAATATGCATCAGATAATGATCAAACTCTTGCTTTAAATGTTAAAATTCGAAATTTNTTAGGAAAATCGAATCGAGGTAATTCGAGGACGGGCGTAGAAACTCGAAAGGAATATTTCGTGCCGAGAGTAGATTTCGAATCGCTCGAATCGAGGTGACTCGATGAATAAGAAAAGAGGGGGAGGGTGGAGAAAAAACAGAAGGCAGAACACGTCATCTGATAGCGTTTATCGAACGCAGTCATCGAACCAATTAAACTGGCTCGAATGAACTCGTCTTACTCGCTGCCAAGCGTTATCCAACGGGAGAGTGAATGGAGAAAAAACAGAAGGCAGAACACGTCATCTGATAGCGTTTATCGAACGCAGTCATCGAACCAATTAAACTGGCTCGAATGAACTCGTCTTACTCGCTGCCAAGCGTTATCCAACGGGAGAGTGAACTTGATGAACCGGTTAACCTTTCGCGACTCGAGATACAAAAATCGGGGAAATACTAAGCCCGATTCTTTCACCTTACGGCAAGCACTGACGACGATCATAATTCGTAACGAAATGTAATTGTTAGAATTATTAGAATAAAGCTCCATTTTTCATACATTTCATTGACAAGTGGTTCAAGTACAAAATTAAGAAAAATTTCTTACGTTGACAAAAATATAGTAATTCAAGAGCAACAAAATAGTTTCAGTGATTGTTAGTAATTTTAATCAGGAAGACAATTTTTTCACCCGCGTTTCATTTTTTAACGCGTTACGAATCTC
This sequence comes from Lepidotrigona ventralis hoosana, assembly GCA_002806875.1. Taxonomy (NCBI): domain Eukaryota; kingdom Metazoa; phylum Arthropoda; class Insecta; order Hymenoptera; family Apidae; genus Lepidotrigona; species Lepidotrigona ventralis. The sequence continues at coordinate 16,373 of NIPQ01091567.1, forward strand.
GGCGACGATCCTCAAACTTCGATACAGCCTTACACTTGAAACGAGCACGGATTTCAAACGAGCAGTCGGGGCTCGTTTCATCCTCGGTTAAAAATTTCGCAGGAATCTCCTCCCTCCCGAAGGAAACTCGTCCACTGAAAAACCCCTCGAATCGAAACGCGGGAGCAAATTCCCCGGCAGGAGGAAATATCCACGTACATATACATACGTACATACACACGTATATCTATGTACACGAAGGGAAGACGACGCGGAACTAGAGTATTCGCTGGAGGACGATCGAGAGAAGTCTCGATAACAAGAAACGATCTCGGCGAGTGGAAGAAAGCCTCCGGAATCGATTGCAATCGTGGTGGGATGATACCGGAGGCGGTGTGGTGGTGTCGGTGCCCGCGGCGCGCGCGATCATCTTGCCGGAAGATCGATCCGTTCCGAGGACGTTCCTGGCATTACCATACGCGTTCCGCGTTCCCCGTTTCGTGCCGTTCCGCCAGACAACTTATTATCGGTTATTTATCACGGCGGCTCGTGACTGAAATGTTTTTTTCTTTCTTCCTTTCTTTCTTTCTTTCGTTTGGCGAGCCAACGCGACGCGCCTCTTGTACCCTGTTTCACGTGTACAATACACGCGTACACGTCTAGCAAACGAATTCGAAACACGACTTTTAGAAGTCACGGGTTCTGCGCGTGTAGTTTTTTTTTTTTTAACACAAACATATACACAGGCATATACATATAATATTAACATATTCGAGATTCATTACGTGTGATTATTTATTAATGTTTGAAAAGATACCTGATTGAATAATATGAATAACGAACGTTTAACCGGCACATAGTCTTCGAAACGAATGCGTGATACTTGAAATTGTAATAACGAGAAACAACGTGATTCTGGATAACACGCGGTTTAATCAAGCAACTCGTTCAACGAGGTTAATCATGCTTTCGTGTATAAAAAAAAAGCAGTAGACGATTCCTTCTCCTTGTTATGATTATTCAGCGTTTGATAACCATGATACAATCACTGTTAAATATTTTTTTAGTAACATTATGTATCTTCCTGTTGCACGTTAATAATCAGACAGAATATGTTAACACTGTAATGGCCAGTTACTTTCGTCAGAGATCACGAAATTTTCACCAGGAATTTGTAACATTTCTTTCAAGAATTTACTTTTAATATCAATAGATTTGCTTACTTTTACTCAACTTTCATTAAAAGGNAGATTTGCTTACTTTTACTCAACTTTCATTAAAAGGTATGACTACGTAGTAAACTCAGGACTCGAAATATACTGAATATGTATTATTATGTACTATCAGCTGCAGCACGTTCTTCAAAGATCAAAAATTCCGCGAGTTTCATTTTCCTTGGGTTTTTGTCACGTTTTCCCCGCTTGGCCGATGGCCCAGATCTCTCCTCTTTCTCTCTTTTGCGGTTCGATCCAGCTCGCGGCAGTTCCTAACGTAACTCGCGCCGCGCCACGGCCTTCGATCTCAGCCGCGTAATGGCCTGTCCATTTCTCACGGACGAGATCCTCGCACGCTTGTGGCCCTCTTCTTCGCTCAACTTGCCGCTCTTGCAAGTGGAACGCGCCACCGATGGATCTCTCCCGACTCCCGATACCAGAGATCGCGGTATTGAACGTGCACAAAGTGCAACATATGGCACGTAAAACGTGCACCACACTGGGTTAAGTATACTTGGAAATGTGCGAAAGTCAATACTCGCATCTAAATGATGAGAAATTTAATACACGTACCTGGCACGAATTAATTGGTGTGTAAATTAGTGTACGAAAATATATACAATGGTGTGCCGCTATATGTATATTCTCTTCTCTGATCCATAAATGACCAGATACTTAATCCGACGTGGGTTTCTGAAAATATCTACGTGGGTTGCTCGTGAACACTCGGTATGCGAATATCTCTACGTTTCATGTTCCTTTATAAGAATAATATTGTTGATATATACAGATATTAACTGTAGTTCAGAGAAATAATAATGCAAGGAATAATATTTATTGTTGAACAAATTGCAATCTAATTATCAGGCCAATCACTTCTCCTACTGCCGGGTTAATAAATACGACCTATATTGAGAAATAAAATTGACACGTATTTTCAGTTTTGCAGTGTACAATTAGAAAAATTACAAAGCCTAGAATCTTCTCCTCGCCAAGCTTTAAGAACAAGACGCATTTGTCCCAGAATTCTCCTGCAAATAGGAAAGACACTTTCGATTCGCTTTCCCCCTTTTACTCGCGTCACTCGTTAATAACACACTTTACGTAGTTAATTACACTACACCCGTAATCCAATCAAACCGGAAAAAAGAAGACCACACCGCTGCCCGCCGGACGCTTTTCAGATCAGATCTCAACGAGAGCGCTGGGAGAGCAACTGGAACGAGTTAAAACTTGAAGCATCGAGAAGCCAGAGCTCTTCGATTGCTCGAGGTTGGTTTCTTAGCAGCGGACACACCGCCGCCGGCCACCAAACCGTTGCCTTGCCTATACGTCCGTGTAATTAGACGTAATTAACCAGCCACCTTATCCGACCGTTTTCCCCTTCCTCCCTCCCTCCCTCTCTCCCTCTCACCCTCAGTGTTCTTTCTTCCGTCCACCCCCGATTCTCTTCGGGCTGTGCACGTTTGCTTGCGCGGCAACGTGCTCGCGATCCATTTTCAGCTGGCGCAAACCATGGCCCCGAGATTTCTCGCGGTTTTTCCACTTGCCAGCTAGATAAATTCTCCCGGCCCGTAACACACCTCCGGCGCGCGAATCCACCGAGGAAATCGTCTGCGGTCGACGGCCGTGAGCGCGCGCGGAGGCGTTTGAGCGCGACAGCTTCCGGGGAACGGTGGTTTCACGGCGAGTTTTCGTGGATCGCGATAGACACGCTGTTACCCGACTGGTTTGGATACGCGGTTTTTGCTCGTCTCATAACTTTCTTCGACGTTTCCTCGTTACGTTTTTCCTTGATTTTACACCTTTCAATTACGCCGGATATATCTGCGGTATTTTTTGGAGTAANTAAAATTTTTTTTTTTTTTTTTTTTTTTTTTTTTTTTTTAGTCGACAATGGACTACTTATACGATAAGAAATTAATGGAAAATCTTTCTCAATCTATTGTAATCGGGAAAAGACCGGCTATAGCTATGACTTTCGAAAATTTAGATTTTTGTCTGGAAAATTAGAAGTTTGTTCGAGAAAGAGGTTGCTCATTTTAAGCAAGGAAATTCAAAAAAGATTCTATCTCAAAATCAGTAAATGATTCGATCAGTGTGTACACTGTTGGCATGGAGTTCAGTGGCGATTGTCGTAACGAAAAGGTACGTGTTTCTTTTCAAGTGCTCCCGGATGTTGAACTAGGAAATCCCTGTTGGAACTTTCAGTAAATTTCTCTCTCCTGAGATTTTCGTCGTTTGGTTCGCTTCGAACTTTGGGCTTCGTTTCGATGAATTTACACGGCGAGACAATTACAAAGGTGAATCGAAATTTTCGCGCTTCTTTTCTTTCAGTTCGGGTCGGAATTTTTCGTCTCGGTGAATTTGTGACTGACGCGATGGCAAAACAAAACAAGTGAAATTAGTTTCGCGAAGAACGTCGCTTGAAGAACTATAGAAGAGCTTCAGAAATCGATCGAAGTTCACACGGGGGCCGACGGCACGTTTGCCTAACGTTCGCGAGGTGAGGTTTTAAAAACGATGACTATGAGCGAAACCGAATTGAAGCAGTCTGAAGTGTGTTTACACGTGGTCAGAGTATATTCAGTCCGGCGTCGGATAAATGTGCGGACTCAATATGAAGTATTTTAGCGTGGCTCACTTTGAACAACTCGTCTCTCTCTCTCTCTCTCTCTCTCTCTCTCTCTCTCTTTCATTGCCGGCCTCGTGCCGACTCACGATTCGAGTTACCAATTTTTGCTTCAATTTTATAAACGTTCCTCTTGGATTCAGAAGTATTCAATCAGATTCGGTAAATTTGATCTCTGAGAGATGTCGAAAAGAGGAGTAACGAGAAACGAGAACTAGATCATTACTTTTGCCGTCTTCTCTTAAAATTTGTTACATCTATCCGTTTAGATACGAATAGACAACTATCATGAGACATGCAATGTTGAGTGCATGCAATTCCCCGAAATTGATCGTTATTTAAGGCTAGCGATTTCTCAGTTGAGAAATCCGAGATATTCAGGTACATACTTGAGTACCTACGAATGTACGAGATAGTCGAGAATTTTGATACTTTCCAAGGCTGCGTTATCTTCATCCGAGCCAGTCACGTCAGGCATGTCACGCGGTTCTTTTAACGAAAGTCGACACCGCCCGTTAATCTCAAATTACCCCAGTTGCGGTTCCGAGCTGAGGAACAATATGAGACGCTCCGCTGGATACGTCGATAGCACCGGAACTCCTTCGAGGTACGTCAACACTGCCGGAATACCTCTTTCAACTCTTTCGGCTCCGGTATCAAGATTCTCAACCATCTTCTAGTATTCGAGTATCTCGCGTGATATCTCGATGGTAGTACCTAAGTTTTGTTTTCGTGAGACACGTGACAGATGCAAGGCAACTTCTTCAAGTGATCAACTGGTAACGAAGCGAATTTACACGGATCATTGCTCATTGTCGGACATTTTTTTTCGAAAGAAGATCGTGCTTCGATCGCACGTGCGTGCATTTATTTACATCTATCAATTCCAACTCGAACGAACGAATTACACGCGCAGCTATATACTATATAGTCCGTATTTATACCTCGCGGCAGTGTGGCGCGCAGGCAGAGCCGCCTGTAGCCGGAAGAGGCCACGGCGAGGGATCCGCGATGGAAACACGATAATCCACGAGGAGAGAGACAGGCCAGATAGAGACTCACCTTGTTGTGCGGCAGCTGTGTGGGCACGTAGAGCGGTGGATCCAATCCGGGGCTCGTCACCGCGTGACGGCCGATAATCCTGTCGGCCGGCTTCGCGTCGTATCCTTCCGGCTGGCCGATGTGGAAGCCCTTGCTCTTCACCCAGAACCGGAACTTACTGTTCTCCGCACTGTTCACTTCCTCGCCCCTCAGTGTCCGTAGTATACGCGCGTACTTTTTGATCGTGATCGTCTTCGTCTTCGCCAAGTCCCCGTACGTCTTGATCACCCACGGTTGATACGCGTTGAACATCCCGTCGCTCTGGAACTTCTTCGGCAGCCCGGCGTTCTCCGGTTGACCCTTTTGTTGCATTCCGTAACCACCGCCCCCAGTTCCGTTCACACCGGCGGCGGGCATACCGGGGAAAGGCATCGGGACGCCGTTCTTCGAGTCGATCGCGTTCCCCGCGTTCCCGTTGCCGACGTAGCCGGCGTTCAAACCAGCGGACGAGCTCAAAGAGCCACCGGTCATGTTCGAGATGTCCAGGTACGACACGGACGAACTCTTGCCAAGGTTGGTCGCGTTCCCGACGAACGTCGCCATCGACGACGACATGTACGGGATCGGTGTGGGCATGCTGAGGCTGCCGGTGCAGAGGCCGGCGGTTGGACTCGAGCCCATGCTTAGTCCGGCCACCGACGCGTACGTCGACACGTCGGACATGTTCGACGAGGTCTGCCAATTGTTGGACACCAGCACGCCGCTGTTGGACACCGCGTCCGAGGTAGTGGAGACGGACGCGTTGCTGGCCGAGTTCTTGTTGCTCTGCGCGCTCGACCTCGACACGGATCCACCGCCGCGACTCTTCGACGACGGGCTAGTCTCCGGGGACGTGGAATTGGAGGAGGACGACGAGGAGCTCTTGGTCGCGTTGGTGGACGTGCCGCGCGACTTCTTCACGGGTGGCTCGTCACGGTGCATGGAGTTGAGATTACCGTGGGACGGGCTGTTGTTGTTCTCGGTTCTTGAGCGCTTGCTGCTGCTGCTGCTGCTACCACCGGTGGACGAGCCGCCGCCGGTGGACGCGGATTGGCCGGACGGGGTCGGCGAATTGTTCACGGGTACTCTGCGACGGAGTCCCATTGTCGCGCTGGCCATTATTCCCCGGGTGTATTTAGCGGCGACCGCTGGCCGGTTTCCCTGCTCGCGATCGATTTCACACTGTCACTAGTTCACCGGCCGCGCCGTCGTCGATCACCGAAACCGTCAGCCGCCAGCATTATCGTTCGTACGCGGGGGATACACGCGCCGACAGACGGACGGAGAGACACACAGAGAGACAGAGGAGCCGTACACACCGTGTGTACACACAAGAGGAGAACGATATATAGACAGGGGGGACACAGTGAGCCGAGAGTGACACACAGGGCGGCGGTGATGGTAGTGGTGACGATGGTCGTGCGTTGACTGTTGTATATATATATATATATATATCTATATATCTATATATCTCGACGTCCACGATGTCCACAGAGTGGCGATGGTCCCCGTGCAGTCGTCGTTGTCGCGCTTCCGGGATGTTGCCGCGGGAAAATCCAGTCGACTGACTACTCGCTGTCCCTCTTTCTCTCTTTCTCTTTCCGTTGCCTAGGGATCTCGCCTCTGCAAAAGAAAAAGAACAACCGGGCACGTGTGACAAGTGGAATTAGCTATGCACGATTAAGCGGCGGAAACGTTTTAACGAGGTCGGCTCGCTAATGGACTGTCGACCAAGTAGGTGGAAACCTAGCGGACGCGCAGCCAAGGTATAATACGCGCCCGCTGGTATTCTCACCTGTGGAAATTGAAGCTATGAATTCCGAAACAGCGGCGGTCCATTTTCTTTTTTTTTTTTTCACACCGCGCGAACTATTTTAGTGTAATTGTATTTTTTCGGCTCGCCTCGTAACGTTTCTCGCGCATATTTCTTTCAACGGCCACGATGATCTCGAAAAGCGTCGCAGCGTATTGTTTTTGCCGTAATCGCTGCGACTTCACTTCCGGGTAGTTTTGATAAATCGGCAAAGAAGAAGTGAAAGATTGAACATTACGAATTTATGGCTGTTGAAAAATTATCTGTTAACGAAAATTGTCAACTGTAGGTTAAATTAGGCGGAAATGAATTTTTGCGAAATATCGATTGATCGATGGACTTGCGCTGTTTTGGAATTGTGTGATTTCAACTGGTTCGCCTTTTTATCATACATCTTTCTCTCTTTCTCTCTCTCATACTCGCTTGCTCAACAGAAACATTCTTCCACGTGAAATATTAACTTTTCGACCACGCGCTCGCTACGTAATTGCGACCACAATTGGGGAAGATGGATTTTAGCGAAGTTCTTTACGAATTCCGCTCCGGCTTTCTTCTCCAGGCGAGTAATATTGGAAAATCAAATCGTATCGAGCCGTTTTTGCTAGGTCTAAATTTTCCATTAGTTTGGCAATTCCGGTCGAGGCTGACTGACATTTTCGCATGCAATTATTTTCTTCCGTTTGCTGGGGCGTTACACCTGATGTAACCCTGAGGTAACGCGCGGATTCACAGCGCAATTGTTGTTGTTTCGTACACAATTGTCTGCCGCGCGCTCGGAAGCAAAATTGTATTAATACTAACAAATTGCATTAATATTAAATCGAGTTTGTCGTTATTTTTTTGAAGGGAAAATTCAACGGCGTATCTGTCGTTTGCTGATTGTGTCAAAATAATTCAAGACTACTGCACGATGCGCGAAAGTCATTTGCGAGATAATTTTTGAAATGTTTATTTAAAGTAGCGAGTTATCTGCCTTTTCAAATTGCGTATTACGCTTAAACGCGTTCTAGTTGTGCCAGAAAGTGCGAAATAATTCCGAGCTATGTTTAAACACGTGTCGGAAAGAACAAATTTTCAATATTTTACATAGTCTCGAATTGTACACCCCATAGATCTCTCGTGCGATTTCATATCGTCGCATACCGTCGTATCGAATGCCGAGCATCATTATAATATATCGTTAAATTTTTAACCAACGACGTAATAACTTTCTAAGGAAAAATTTGTTGTTTTTAACAAACTCGGGCAGCTTCGAGGGCTTGTCAGCACGTCAGAATTCTTATCCCGTTCGAGAAGACTGTCAAAGGACTGGTGTCTGTCAGGATTAGCCTCGATGATGTGCGAAGGAAAGCTTTATGAGCGCGAGCCACGTTTCTGTCTATCATCGTAACGCACACGCCGTGCCTCTCTAACAGTGTTTTCTAATGACAGTAAAAGTTTCTTATGCCACGATAATGTCCCTTTTTCTTGACTTATTTGCAAGTATCGTAGACTGGCGAAAGTACAAAATTTTAACCTTCAAAATCATTAACTCTGTCGCTGTTCTTTTTTTTTTTTTTAATAAAGAAGCTCAACGCCTG
>NIPQ01091568.1:0-10968 GCA_002806875.1 Lepidotrigona ventralis hoosana
TTAAGGCTAAAAAAAAAAAAAAAAAGAAAAAATAACGTAAAATAGATTGATCGATCGAACATCGTGCCGCGGGGCAAAATGAGGAAAATCGTACAAAATTGTAAAGCTGTTTGCATGAAAATTTAGATCGATTGTGACACTTGATTGTTTCGTTAAAACTGTTCACTTCGCGCGACGAAAGAGAGCGGAAAATTTGAGGGGGAGAAGAAAGGAACGAAAGATGGACAAGTGAATTGTTTCACACGCATCGATGGCGTGCGATGCTTAGAATCTAGCGATTTGGAAACGATCAAATCGAATCGCGTAAGTAGCTTGGAGCGGCCTTGTTACAGTCAACAGACACCCTGCAGATACTCGCAGAATATTTTTAGTCGGGTCCACGTGCCCGTTTCACTTGCCAGTGATACATTTAAGTAAATAAACTCTCACATTAGTAAGTATCTATCACCGCATGATTATACTTGCACATATCTTCAAGTTATATATTAAGTAATAGCTGTAAATGAATTTGAAAGAATATGAATAAATGTGAAGAGAGAGAGAGAGAGAGAGAGAGAGAGAGAGAAATATTTGGTGGGGGAGGAATATTTTACACGAAACAGTGTGACGAGAGTCGATATCTTGAAGGAGGAACTTCTTAACTGAAGAAAAAAGATCATATCGAATTAATAACACACGTGATTCTCGAAACGGGAATCAACTTACGAACGAGTTAGGGCATCATTTCGTTCGATCGTTGTTTAGATAATAACGACGGCGTACCTAGCATTTACCTTCTTTGCACAATTTCTTTGACACCCATCTGCTCCACCAAAGCCATACACATATGTACGTAGCCATGCACCGATTGAACAAGAGAAACGACAGTTACTTTCAGATATCGAGTTCCTGCTAAATTATCACTACAATATCTTGTCAATACTGTCTGTATTCGATGAGAAGAATGATCGATTCGAACGAGAGAAGCGAGAGCAAAAATGAGAAGATCCATTGGTCTCGCCGATTGTTAGAAAAAAAAACAAAAAAGAAAGAAAAGAAAAGAGAAATATTAGAGAAGAAGAGATGAGACTCACTGAGACGAGAGACACCTCACTTGGCGAACGTTAAGCTAATAAGCTAGTGAATTTTACGAACGATATATTTCATAAAATATTTTTATGGCCGACGAAAATACGACGGGAGAGTTTACGGAACAAAGCGAGAAGAAAGGTTTGCGATATATACATACATATATAGATATACGTATACATGTGTCCTTTAAATCAGCAATTCACTTCGCGAACGTTTGTCGTACAGATATGTACTATACTTGAACCATATCAGGATTGTTATGTATTTCATTGGGTCAGCACGTTTCGATGAATTCTCGCGATGCGGTTTCAAATCAGAGAGAAGAGTTTCATGAGTGGTCTCAAGATTTCTCACCGCGCAATGATATATATATATATATATATATATATATATATATATATATATATATAATATATGTGAACGTCGCATCATAATAATGAACAGTGTAATGACAGAAACGAATGTGACGCGGTCCATATTTAGCTGATGTGGCCGTTGAACGAGATCGTGGAACACACAATTGATGCTAATATTCCGTTCCACAAAAAAAAAAGTAACCGTAGAAAAATTCGTGGCTTTCATCGATCGTTCAGACGATTCGAAGGCGATTCGATTACAAATTGAACGTATCATAGCCGAACAACAATGAAGCCACGAGCGCTGAAACATACCGGAAGACGAATATTAATAAATTATGTGCTTCATATTACGAAACATAAATCGATGTTTAGGCTTAGTCCATAGGCGTTAAGGCTGCTCGTTCGTGTGTTAAAGAAAGAGTGGAATGAACGACATTCTCGACGGGCGATTAAAAGAATTGAAAAATTGTGGTATTTAGAGATAATTTATTGAGAGAGAGAGAGAGAGAGAGAGAGAGAAAGAGAGAAACGATCGTACGGATCCCGGAAAGGCTGTTAGGATCATGTTACATTTTCTATTTCACGTGTAATATAAATGATAATTCGTCCTAGGATTCGATTCACGTTACGCGCCCAGATTATGATAGATGATCGTGTTGTAGCAAATAATTCGTGCAATTCGTGAAGCAATTTAATATTGAAGTATTGATAATAATCTTCCTACATTGGCCACTTAATTCAATAGAATGACAGCAATATAATACAGAATAATTTAATATAATACAATATTTAATAATATAATAAAACAATTTAATATAATACGAAATTAAAGTTAGTGTTAAATCAAAAGGCCTGTGAATGAAAAGAATAAATTTCTATTTAGGTCTCTCTTTCTTAGGTTTTTACGAATTTGTCGGATTATATGATATGCATTTGTCCGCAAGCCACTTGTAATAAACTTTAAAAATTTTAAATCTAATGCCTTTGATATCGTTCAATTATAACAGTAATTCACATTTAGTGGAATCTAGATTATTATCATACGTATCTTAATTATCATACATCTTACTAAAATTGCAATTGAATTTTTAGAAATATCATTCCTTTAGTTTCGCAAGTTATGATTTTATTCTCTATCACATATAACCGAATCGAGTAAAACTAAAAATCATGTCCACGATACGCGGTCTCCTTCAACTATTAGATAATTACTTAATATTTGATTCGATCGACAACTACCTTTGTCTGGGCGTACACCAAACGAATCCAGCCACACGATCATCGTGAGAAATCTATCACTCGAAATTTTTACCAATTTTCTCATCAATGATTAATGGATAACGACGCGTACGTAGTATTATTTTCTAAAGCAAAAGGGAAAAAAAGAGAAGACGGACACAGACTAGGAAACGTCTAAATAGCGTTTACACCATCATTTATTGAGAATGGAAACGCATACAGCTGGATTGATCGTGGAAACGTTATTAAAGGATCACGATCGGTTTCGTTTTTCAATGATCGCTAATAATCGTAACGATAGTGACGTAAGATTAAACGATAACACTATGTAATTAACGTAAGTTACTATAAGTAAGGAAACATAGAACATGGATAGAACGAGGTAGCATTCATTTCGAATAATTCTCGAGCAGCAACAAATTTCACGCCTGCAAGTTTCTCCCTTTCGTTCACGGGCAATGGACGTGATTTTTCGAAAGCAAATCCTTCTTGATCCTTCTCGATTAAAGCGAACGAACGCTGAACAAGTTACGTCGACGCTCTGTCATAACGAATGAAGATGCACGAAGGGATGCAGTTCAGTAGCGTGTTAATGCGAATTAACGTGTTGCTGATTAATTTATTTACATGTAAAATGGTCCACTTCGTTTTACGATTACAACACGATCAGCGTCTCGTTCCACATTAATTATTAGGATCAACGAAGGTGGCGCGTACATTTTTTTTATTTTCTGCAACGAGCAATGAATTTCGGAGGAAAACATATCTATCGAGCAAGCGCGATACGTAGATAACTATTTTTTCATTGCCATTAGTATATACAGCAGAATGGAGTAAAAAAGAAAAAAAAAAAAAAAAAAAAAAAAAAAAAAAAAAANAACGACGCTAGACACGCCGCTACTGAACATTCGTTTATTATCGGACGACATCCCATTTCCGCTGAGATTTCCTTCTACAGTGAGAGACGTTTGCCTTAATTTGTAAGATGTCAGCTTCCTTTACATATATAAATACATATATCTTAGAAAGAGTTAGCAAAGACGTATAGTTTCGACGAGAAGAGGGACAGATACGTTTCTAAGCGAGCAAGTAATTATTTTCGAGAACGTGTGAGATAATTTGTAACAGACAGAAGAGGCAGGGCGCAAGAGAAATAGGGCAATGGAAATATTTTCGGGAGAAACGGAAAAAGAAATTCTCTGTCCGTGGCTAGTTTTCGTTAATTTCGCGTCGCGTGTAGAACGCGAACATTCTCGATGCTGAAATTGTAGTTTCTTATCGTTTCGGACTGGAAAATTAGTTTCATTCTTATCTGACGTTTCATTAATCAGTGCCGACAATGTCCCGAGACATTGTATTTCTCCCCGAAATATTGCTCCCATAGGCAGTACTTAATATGAAGCGAATGTGGATAAGGTGCAACAAGAAAAAGTTTCGAAATTTTCAAACGAGAGAATACACATGATTGCCCTGATTTTTCAATGATTTCAATGTAAACGAATCGTTCATTCAAGATTCAGTTTTCATTTCATAGTCGACTACCACGTTCTTCAATGAATTCGAAACTACTCCGATTTGTCATGAATTCATCGAAATTAACAGATACAATCCTCTCGTAATGATAACGATATACGCATATGATTTTTTAGAGGTTCATCATATTCAATTGATATAGAATAATTGTAATAACGAGGCAGAACAGATTTCTTGTTGCATGTTGATATCCAGTTTAATATTAAGTCATTCAACGCACAGTACTTAGCTGTAAGAATTTTTATAATGGTGCTCTATGAGATCGTCTCTGCCGTCGAATGCTGATATCATCACACAATTTGTCTCTTTTTAATATCAAAAATTTTCATTTTTGTCGCTTATTGAAGTTAAAAAAAAAAAAAAAAAAAAAAAAAAAAAAANGAGAGAGAGAAAGAGAGAAATCGAAAGCATATTGCGTGTACATCTTCGGCTTATTCCATGGAGCTTATTCCATGGTACACGCGCTGAGTACTTTTTATTGTAAATATTAGAATACTTAACGAAAGGACATAAAATGGTGATAAAAAAAGACAGGGGCAGGATGAGTTTATCAACGCGCAATGATGATTCTTTTGTTGGTCATCGGGAACGTTTGATAACAGTAAAAATACTTTATTGTCATTACTATCCTTATTATATATAAATAGTCGTTTAATGACCAATTGAGACGTCACGATGAAATTGTTGAGAATTTTGATTCAGATTACTGACTCGACGGTTTTTAATCCGTGTCTGATAAGAAAAAAAGAAAAAAAAAAAAAAAAAAAAAAAAAAAAATAGNCACAGTTGCCATCGAGAAGTAACTTAAAACAACTTCGTAAGAAATTTTAGGTTCGATTTATACAATTGTTTTCTGTAATTCTTGGAATGAATGACTGAAGGAAAGGCACTTACTATTACATTACGTTTAAGTTGAACTTAAAGATCGATTTGATAACATACTATTAATTTTATCGATTTGTGAGGCTCAGTTGGAGTTAGTTAACCGCTCATTCATACAACACGTGGCTAAATGTAACCACGTGATCCATTTATCAGATACGAATTAACGAGGCGCTATAATGTCACACAGGAATTTAAGAAAAACGGCTTAATGCAAGGGAAATTTTGTAACGGCACGAAATACACTATCGTATTGCCGATTAGTACACGTAATCGAGAAAGTTTTATCGATAAGCTTAAAACTAGAGGTATCACAATAACGTTTACAGAATACATAATGATAAAACGTTCACGATGGCGTAATTTTTCATCGTTATGTCCGTCATAAATTCGCATTCAACATTGTGCCCATCGATTCAACATTGGTATACATGTATATGTATATATCATTTATAATTACAAACTTCAAAGCACAAAATGACTCCAAAGTTACATCTATTTTTCGTTTTGTTATTAATAAGTTTCTTCTCCATTCAGTAATATAGTTAAATGTTTATAATTAATCAAGGTGGCTCTCAAGAACCAACTGGGATAAAGCAAACTTTTCGTACGAGAAGTTTAGTCTGTTTTATCACTGCCAGAGAGTAAATTTTGAAAAATAACGTAGACCTCTTAAAGAAAATGTATGATTAAGAGTATAAACATAAATTGATCAGTTTCGTCGCTCTCCCATAGTGGAATGCTGATCGATTTAACATAGTTTGTTTAGTGTACGTATGCTTCGAACGAGATTCTTATTTCTTTTTAAAAGAAACAAAATGAACTTTGAAACTGGATTATTGCACAAATTACATACGATAACGGAAAAACGGAAGAGTAGGAAAGAAGAAAGTAAAATCAACCAGATATCGATGTTCCCTTTCGCCATCGTAAACGTATTAAAAACTGCTAGTAATGGCTATTATACATTAAAAATATTTTATCTGGACTATTATTACCTTGCCGCTTGAAAAGTTGTGTTAATCTGTATATTTTATAAGCAAAGATTATCGATAGCAATTAATAAAGATACTATTACGACAGAAAATATGGTTCTAATTGTCATAAAATGGAGAAATAACAGATGCATACCTACGTTTGAAATTTAAACAAGTAGATCATTACTTAATTGTACGAAACATTGTCTATTGGAAACAAAATTTATTATACATATATATATATATATATATATATATATACACACACACACATATATATATACATATATATGTATGTATATATATAAAACATTTCTTAATTAACTGTAGAAATATAATTAATAATAAATTTTATTAAAGATCAATGTTTCATCAAACCTAATTAACAAACCCGTAATCACTAAGAATAATATATTTTATTTGCTATTTTGTTGTTTCCGGTATAAAAAGTATATACATTACGCACAAAACCGTATAGGCTTTGTTTCCATGATCTTAAAATAACATTGTTCAATATAAAATATTCTATAAAACATAAAAAAATTTATACATATTTATACACGAATAAATATACTGTTATACAGTATTAACAATAAGTTAACAATAATTTAACAGTAAGTAACAGTATTAACCGATAAGTTAACTAAGCTAATTTATATTCTGATATTAAAAAAATATATGTATTCTCGATAATTCTCGATTTCAATATGCACTGTAACCGCAAGTACCAGAGAAATTTAAAATCGGAAATAAATAAAGTACCAAAAACTTACTTTGTTTCTGCTCGAGTTCATTGGTTCAGCGTGTCGACATAATATAATTATAATAGAACTACAGTACAAATTTTCACATCTGTGGGATGCAATTAAATCTGCAAACAATCGAGAGGGACACTGTCAGAAATTTCAAAAGGACACAAAAAACTGTGTGAAGTTGCACACGTAACATTACGCGCGAATATATCGATGGAAACCGCGCTTTAGATTTCCGGCATTTCTGATAGGATTGCAGAACCCAATGGAAAAAGTTTAATGGCCACCGATGTAATTGCAAATGGCTGACAGAACGAGAGAGGATGGGTCTTGATTTCGCATGCCGGAAATTAATATTTTTAAATAATGTCGTGTATCGTTCACACGTGCTAGCTTGAAAACGGTGTTTCTCGTTGATATTACTGTCACAATTATACGTGAATTGAACGCAAGCGTGGTAAGTGTAACAAAGTACGCGGGAAAAAAATGACTCGTGGCCGGAGACACGCGCCCTCAGTTAAACTCATCCGGTAACCGTCTCCGAGGCACGTAAGCGCGTGGAATTTCGAATTAATCGATAGCATTGTGATTGTACGTGGCCGCAGTCGGAAAATATCGTTTATAATGTGAAATGTGTTACAATACCATCGACGACAAATATTTACGTAAGGTATAACGTGTATAATCATCAGGAGAAGGTAAACAATGAATCTGTTGGCGCGGTATCTATTGCACGCCGCGTGCTTTTAGTGTACTTTGTTAAAGTACTTCGGGCTGACGTCGTGTAATTATTAAGAAAAGTTCCGCGTAATTTCGCCTGTTCCCTCGTCGCTTCGAGTAATTCATACGCTTTTGCTTAATTCTATTGTAAATGAACAGTGATATCGTAAATGAATTAATAGTGAAATTAACCCTTCTAACTTAGTATGTATGGCTGTATTCATAGTCGGTACATCTTAAGTATAGGAAAAGAATACGTTGCGTAAAGTTTGTCTTTAACACGCTCTGTCCGAGTGATTTCTGTATAACAATTGTATTATTTTGCAGTATATTATAAAAAAAAAGAATCGATCCTTTGTGCTTTTGATAACAAAGTTTTATAAACTATTTGACTTTTTTTTTTGTACAATGTTCATTATTCATGTTATATTGACAATTCTAATGAAAAAGAAATTTTAATTTATTTATTGATATTATTTGATATTGATAAAGTTAAAATGTGAAACCGGTGTAATTTGAAGCACTTATTTACGTAAGATATTATTTCTGATTTACATTGAAATTATATGTTCTCAAATATTGCATGTGTATTGTAGAAAATAATGATAAATGTTAATATTATGTTTGCTTATTAATATTTTTTAATCTTATTATGGTAAAACAAGTATGTATATTGTTTAATATATTTATTTTATTTTTATATTTATTTGTTCACATAGGAGAATCAAAGGTTTTTACCGTAAAATAAAGTAAAGTCAAGCAAGTGAAAATGCCTGCTGTGAGCATTTGTGATCCGGTTGCGGCTACACTCCGTCGTACTTTGGAGACCAACCAGACCAAAACATCAGATGACTTGTCAGCGAATTTAGTCACCAGTGCATCAAGAATTCTTCAGTCAGAAATCCAATATAAAGAAGTTGATGACTATCAAACAACAATTTTGGATCAATTAAAAGCAAAATACATTGTACTAAATTTACCAAATTCTGAGAGCTCTGATGACAAGATGAAAGATGGAACAAATTATGCAAAAAAAAATGAAAAGGCATTTAAAGGACCCAGCCTACCAGAACCAACTGTTACTTTATATTCTCCAAAGAAAGTTAGCCTAGGATGGAAAGGTACATTTCCAGTTGGGGCTGGCATGTATAATGTTGGAAATACATGCTACTTAAACAGCACTCTTCAAGCTTTGTTTCATGTGCCAGCACTTGTAAATTGGTTATTGTCAGACTCTCATCATGCATCAAAATGTGAACAAAATGGTGCGTTGTTAAAATTTTTAACATATTTTACCATATTTTGTGCAAACTTAAAAAAAAAACGAGATTATAATTCCATAGTTTTGTATCGTATTGTGATAATAGGTTAATTTTAGATGGAAGTGGAGAATGCTTAACGTGTGCAGTGGCTAAGACTTTGCAATCTAGTCACCAAAAGTCAGGATGTGCTATTAAACCATTTTACATATATAACAAATTAAAATGTAAGTATAAAATATTACTGAATTATTATTAAATTATAATATCTGTTTTATATATATATATATATATATATGTTTTGATTTTTTATTAGTCATTTGTCGAACCATGGCCCCAGGACAGCAAGAAGATGCTCACGAATTTTTACGTTATTTATTAGAAGGCATGGAGAAAGCTTATTTAACAAGACACAAAGCTAGCAAACTAGACAGTTACTCTAAGGAAACAACACCTATTAACCAAATTTTTGGTGGTTATATTCGTACTGAAGTAAAGTGCCTACAGTGTCGGCATGTTTCCACTACTTTTCAACATTTTCAAGTATATATAATATAGTCTTTTTTTTTTAATAATTATGCCTTTAATCAAATATACAATCAATTAAATTTAAATATCAGTAAAATTTAAATATATTTAAATTTCTGCAGGACTTATTAGTTGATATACGTAAAGCAAGTACTCTGGATGAAGCATTAAGTAGCTATTTTAGTCGTGAGCAACTAGATAACAATGATTACAAATGTGAAGCTTGCAAAAGAAGAGTTCCTGCTACAAAACAATTTAGCTTAGAACGACCCCCGAAAGTGCTTTGTGTACAATTAAAAAGATTCAGCGTTCTAGGAGGAAAAATATCTAAACATATAGGTTTCAAGCAAACTATAGATATGGGCCCTTATCTCTGGAAAGAACCAGGAGAACCTACACAATCACTTACATACAAACTTATGTCAATAGTTACACATATGGGTCCATCAGTTAATTGCGGACATTATACTGCAGTTGCGAAGGTTTCAACAGGCCAATATTATTCCTTTGATGACTCTTGTGTATGTATTAACAGGATTTTTTATTCATAAAATATCAAATTATTTTGTTAATATTAAAAATATTTTTTATATACAGGTTCGTCCACTTAGTTTGAGTAATGTTTTTAATACAAATGCTTACATAATGATTTTCGAAATGGAACAACAAACACAATCTCAAATTCATGCTCAACAGACTGTTAAATTAAATGGTACAATAACTGTAAACAATACATTATCTTCAGGAAATACTATGAATAAAACTACAACTCCCAAGGCATCAACATCTGGATTATTTTCATTAAATGGATTAGCTAATGGCACATCAAATAATAAAGATAATACGGGCAATTCAGAAATAAATTTACAAATACCGACAAATAAAAATTCAGGACTTCAATTTGCTACTCAAAAGACTACAAATTTTATTGGGCCACAGTTACCACAAAAATTACAAGACAAATCTCAACCAAGATTAGTTATGCATATTAAAAATGGAAAAATTTTGAATGGGAATAGTTTAGTTCCCTATGATGGATCCAGTGAAGAAGAAGATGTTAATTCTGTTGAAACATTAAAAAATCACACAAATTTAAATACTTCTACAAAAACAAACACTTCTACTAATGCTACTAATGGCACACAGAAATGTTCCTCAGTAAAAACTTTCCCTAAAGTAATACTTAATTCTAAAGAAGTGCAAAAGTGTGCATCAAAGACAAATGGCAGTAGTGTGTCTCAGAATCAAAGTAATGTAACGCAATGTATAAAGACACAAAATGGCTCTAGCTGTAGTACCATTATAAGTACAATAAAGTATCAAAATGGTAAATCAGAAACAAATGGAAAGGCAGAGAATGGTAATAATAATAGTAAAAATAAATGGCATCAGCCTGTTAGAAAAGTGGGACAAGAGGACAAAGTAATTACAAAAGTTACAAGCAGCAGTATGAAAGGTTGGCAAGTTTCAAAGGATACATCATTTTCTGCCACGTCAGCTGCAACGTCAAATGGTTGGTCTGTGACTGATAAGTAAGTTACATTCAATACAACGAATAATATATAATAAAATTTAATATTTTATATAAATATAAACTAATATGATATTTACATAAAATCTAGTGTGTGTGTGTGTGTGTGTGTGTGTG